>WOVY01006634.1:0-72136 GCA_013436015.1 Rhipicephalus annulatus
CTTCCTGTATTCTAAGCTGCCTACCTTCAATATTGCTAAAAATTATGACTGCTGATTTTCTTTATTAAATCAGAATTCTAACATATATTTATCATTACCGCAGATGTTCATCAATCTCTGCAAATCTTCCTTGTTGTCGGCCATCAGCACATATCATCTGCGTACATCAATGCTGGTAAGGCCTGTTCACTCAGTTTTTCCTTGTTTCATGAAAGAGAGGTTGAGGCCCAGTCGACTTCTCTCTAATTTTGCTTCTAATCCTTGTAGGTACATCATGAATAACAAGGGTGACAGAGAACACCCCTGCCTAAACCCCCGTTTTATCTCTGCGGGCTTGGATACCTGTTTTTCCCACTTTATAACTACATTGTTACCTTTGTTGAGATCCTTTAAAAGATTGGTGACTCTACCTGCTACACCTAATGTGTCCAGTATTTCCCACAAGTTCTCTTGAACCACGCTATCGTACGCTCCCTTAATATCAAAAAATGCTAGCCACAGAGGCCTGTGTTCCTTTCCTGCTATTTCCATGCACTACGTCAGTGATAACAGATTGTCTTCAAACCTCCTGTGTTTCCGAAACCCATTCTGCAGTTTCCCCACAGCACCCCCTTCTCCTCTACCCATACCTGCAGTCTTTCCTATATAACATGCATCACCAGCCTGTAGACCATTGATGTCACTGTTATGGGACGATAGTGGTTTATTCAGCTTCGTCGTCCCCCTTTCTTTATAGATCATGCTCCTCCTGCTAAGTTTCCATCCATCGGGGTCTTCACCATCGATTATTGTTTCGACCACTGCCTCTCTCAAAGTCTGTTTAGACTTCGGACCCAATGCCTTTATAAGCATAATTGGAATGTCATCTGGGCCTGTTCATGTACTATTAAGAACCCTCTTCTCAGCTCATTCCCACTTTCGTTGTGAAAATGGAGCCATTGTGCCACTTGATTCATCCTTGCCTATTGTGGTAAAAAAGGCACTCTTTTGATGAAACTTTTCTGTCACCCTTGTTCTTATATACTCAATGGCTTCATCCCTTTCTATTCTAGTACCTTTAGTTGTAGTTATAAACCTCTGCTCTGGGCTCGTCTCCATTTCTTAGGGAGTTTAAGTTGTTCCGAAATTTCGCAGCTGCTTTTCTATCCTTTTGTGTACTTCTGCCTTACACTGAGACCCCTTTCTTCTAATCTTTTCATTGATCAGATGGGATGCTTTCCTTCTACAACCTAGAAAAATTTCCGATTTTCTTTCAACATGATCTGTCGGTTCACCCCGCTGCTTAGCAATGTCTGTGTTCCCTATAGGCTTGCTGACGTTTTGGTATTGTGCTCTTAACTTCCTCGTCCCACAACTCTTGGGTTTATCTCTTCTTATCGAGGTGACTTGTTACTTGCCTTAGCAAGCTCTAGCTCACATAGTCTAACTAGATTCGTGTATGTCCACAGTGTTTTATTATCCTCAGTGATTACTTTCTGAACTTGTTTTGTAGCCTTTTCTATTTGCCTTTCTGAATAAAAATTTTCCTGTAGAGTCTCATCTTGTCTTCCTCCCACTTTCGCTGCTCTTCCAAAACTTAGCTTGATACGTTTGTGATCACTAGCCAGACTCCTGGAGCCACCTTCATCTATGTGCATTCCTCTGAGCTTATCATACATTGTATGTGACATCAGTGCGTAATCTATTGTTGACTGCAGCCTTCCTACCATCCATGTTATTTGCCCTTCACCCTTCTAGGTACTGTTGCAAATAATAAAATCATGCCTTTCACACATATTCATGATCATTTTGCCTGTTGGGTCGGTATACCTATCTATATCTTCCATGTGCACATTCATATCTCATAGTATAATTATCTCGCACTCTCCTCCTAGCTTCTCATTATTCTTTGATATACACTCTACCAATGCCTGGTTTTCCTCTCTGGCTTTTGCTCCCGTCCACAAGTACACCACACCAAGGAGTGTCATTTGCCCTTTTAGCAATAATTGTTCCTTGCACTCCTGCTTGACCCTTTGCCAGTCTGTACTTTTATAAGCGAATACCCCAACACCCCCCACCTTCCTGCTGTCTTGTGTTCTATAACAATATTCCAACGCGTTGTCCAGATTGTTAGAAGTTTGTCCCATTTCCCTAAGATGTGTTTCTACAAAACCGTAAACCACCGGCCTCTCCTCCGTGAACTGTTCTTCTATCTCTTCCCACTTCAGCCTGTTCCTGCCACCCTGCATGTATAATATGCCCTATGTCTGAATTGGCTCGGCGCTCATGGCTACGTCTATTTCTGCCCCGGACTCTTCCTATCTTAGATACTGGTGCCAGTTTGGAATCGTATCTGTCCATACTACCTGTCAAAGAGTCTCCCTGGTTGTTTTCCTCGTCACTAGCTATCCTGCACCCCGAAGGGCCCACGTGCCTCCTAAAAAAGCTACTGCGCGTCCTGCAGGTCACCAACCCACCTCATGACCTAGCCACCCATGAATTCTGTCTCGTTGAAAAACCACCCCACCTATGCACCTCTCTGTTTATTTTCCACCACCTCAAAGCCTTCCTGTCGACTCAGCGTCCATATCTTTTGGTTCGCGTTGACAGCCGCTCTTTTCAGGATTCCATCGCGCACTGGTATCTCCGGTATCGGGCATATCAATACTTGTACCTGAGGAGAAGTGGTGCGCATGTGATCGACCCCTGTCGCCAGTGCGGTCGCTAGTGCTGCCGTATCTTAATTTAGGACATCGTTTAAACTGCCTGAAATTACTACGAGGTTTCGTCTATCAGCTGTAGTTTTCAGTTTTGCACTCGCTTGCCTCATGACTGCTTCCAGCTTGCGTGCTGAGAACGTCCCTACTGCAACCCTCTTGTCACCTCTTACCCTCTCTTTGATTGCTTCTGCGCATCGATTTAAATTTGAGTCCCCAGGGATTATCACATGCTGTGACTTTTCACCTCGAGCGTCCTGCAGCTGGGGGCTACCTGCACCTGTGAAGCCGGCTGCTTTGTCCCCTCCCAGTCCCGCCTTTACTTCAGGGAAGCTAGGCCTTGCGACAATTGAGCCGGCTGAACCCGTTTTTTCCAAACTTGCTCGCTCTTTCTTCTCCGCCTTTCTTGTTGCTGTGCCTCACTGTTCTCCATCGGCCGCTCTTTTTTTACCTTAGCTAGTGCTTCCTTTGCGAACTTCAGCCTTTCTCCCAATGCACTCATTTTTTTCTTGATCTGTTGCCAACGCAGTCTCTAGCTCGGTGATTCTCAACAGCAGTTCACTTTGGGCAACCATCGTTTTCTCCATTTTTTTCGCAGCCTCACATTGCCTAAACTTCGCGTCAGCCTCCTCTCCATTTGTTCCGGCACTTGGGTTCATTTTTAAACTCACCCTGCATCCTGAACTCCTGAACACTTTACAGCCTTTTAACGTTGTCTTTATGACACCAATAGTCCTTATGACTTGTCTCACTTGATAATTACAAAACACGATCCCTGCCCTACCAAAAAGAGAAGTCTAATCTCTACTACAAAAATTGCGCGTTTGATCTACGTGCACCATGCCCACGGGGTGAAAAGATAAAAAACACAACGAAACAAACACACACGCACAAACTAGTAAATACCTGGTGACTGACCCCAGGAAAATCCGTACATTGTAATAGGTGCTACGAAGATATAAACTACTGCCTTATAATTATAAAGGCAAGCTCAAAACATGCAAAACCACTTATCTTTGCAGTCGATCGGGAGCGTTCAAAAAACACGTCCATCTACCGTGCCAGTCCAAACTGAACTCTCAGTTTTAGTCACGGGGTGTTGTAGAACTAGTTAGGTAGAGGCAGTCGGGTTGAGCTAATCGGTTAGAGCTAGTCGAGTAGAGCAAGTCGGGTAAAGCTAGTCGGGTAGAGCTAGTCACGAGCTGTTGTCCTATCTAGGAGCGATAACGTGAACTAGTTCATCATGACCGGAGCTTCCTAGCTCGTGCAACGTGTTGATCTTTGCGTCCTTCTCGTAGGCACACTTCTAATCGGTGAACAGCAATATTTTTAATGCCTTGAAAGAGCACGAGGTTGTGACCTTAGACCGATCGTTGGCCTGGTTTTTAAAAAGTGGTCGAGCATTTTCCCGTGTTTTTTTCACCCGAAAGGTGAAAGAATAATTGCAACAAACGTAACACCACGCGCAGAACGGCAACAATTTCGGAACTTCTAGCACGGAGCTCTTCAAAGTGCTCTGAGAAGCAAGACGCAAGCATGCGCAGTGGTGGTGTAGATGGCGCCGCTGAAATCATAGTGCAACATAGTGTGACTAAAAATGTTCTGTATTAAGAAAATGCTGGTGCTTTTTGTGTAGCCTATTTAAAGTGTTTTTTAGCTTCAAGGGCAAACAAAATAAAAGGAGTGAACGAACGAACGCTACGCTGCTAACATCGACTAAGCCCCGTCGCGGTGGCCCAGTGGAGAAGGCACTCAGCTGCTGACCCGCAGGTAGCGGGATCAATTGCCGGCGGCGGCAGCTGTTTTTCCGATGGAGGTGGAAGTGTTGTAGGTCCGTGTGCTCAGAATTGGGTGCACGTTGAAGAACCCCAGGAGGTCAAAATTTCCGGAGCCCTTCACTATGGCGTCTTTCATAGTCATATGGTGGTTTTGGGACGTTAAACCCCACATATCAATCAAATCATCAAACCTAATATTGACTAAACCGACCCGCAGGCGACCTTGCGCTTAACGCACTCTTTGAAAGACAGCGTTGTCAGGTGGCACAGTCTGTTTATTCAGTATACAAATCTTTCTTCTCTGCTCAAAGTGCTAGTACGAAACTTTATTCAGAAGCCGGTCCACGACAACCTCTTTCGTTGTCCTTCGTTGTTCCGAGGATCCTGATGCATAGCCGTTCAGAAATAACATAAACCGATACAAAAAGACACTGGCAATAGACACTGATAGAGTGTAAGCGCGTTATATGCTTCATTTCATCATTACACATTTTAGATGGGAAGTAGCTTAGGGTAGAGCTCGATCCGGTGTGCTGCGTGCCCACCCAACTTGCGCATGTGCGTCCCTCTCCCTTTGTCTGCTCTCCTCACACTTCTCCATCTTCCTCCTCACAATGCAGACACATGAGAGCATCTGCTAACCAACGCTCACTGCCCAGTCTTCTCCTGTTGGCATTCCTCGCCGCAGCGATTACACGTCCCTGTGTCTATGCGTCGCCTCCATCTCCCTCTATATCCTCTCCTACGCTCCTCCTCTCCCACGACGCAATGCAAATGCAGGCAGCGTCTGCTAGCAAGTTTCCTGATTGAAAAAAAAAAATTGGCGGAGCCCCGCCGCGGTGGTCTAGTGGCTAAGGTACTCGGCTGCTGACCCGCAGGTCGCGGGTTCGATTCCCGGCTGCGGCGGCTGCATTTCCGATGGAGGCGGAAATGTTGTAGGCCCGTGTACTCAGATTTGGGTGCACGTTAAAGAACCCCAGGTGGTCAAAATTTCCGTAGCCCTCCACTACGGCGTCTCTCATAATGAAATGGTGGTTTTGGGACGTTAAACCCCACAAATCAATCAAAAAAAATTGGCGGATCCCACGTACAATGGGAATCGATGACATGCGAAGCACGAATGAGAAATGTTGATATTGCTACATGCATGCAAATTGAGATTCTAGGAGGCGACACGCGTGTGTGCCTGACGAGGAAGACGAAGAGTGGTCTCGGCTTGGTGTCTGGTCTACTGGTCACGCCACTGCTGCTGCTAATTTGAAATATATTCATTCACAGTTTCGTCGATACGGCGTCTCTCTTCCATAACATTAATGGTGGAGGTGGATCGTTCCCGTCCTCACCGCGAAGCTTCGCATTGGGCGCACCGTCCAGCCTCCGCCTATGGCTTCTAATGATAACCCCCCTCACCAACATCACCTGGAGCACCAGCTACTGTGTGCCATGCGATATCCCACCTCGTTATTCCGGCACGTTCTCCGCCCAGCCTTGCTTTGACGTCGACTACTGGCTCCGCATGTACGAGCCCGTTAGCCCGTCTCACCGATGGGACCCTACCCTGATGCTCGCCAACGTAATCTTTTAAATGGATGGCACCCTGCGTGTATGATTTGACGCTCATGAGGCTAAGCTCACCAGCTGGAACATCTTCAAGTACCGACTACGCGACATCTTAGGGGACCCGTCCGGTCGACAAACGGCCACACGACAAGAACTCGCCACACGAGTACAGTCATCAACCGAGTTACATGTCTCGTACATACAGGGCGTGTTCGTGTTGTGCCACAAAGTGGACGAGCAAATGACCGAGAGTGACAAGAGAGAAAGAGAGAGATAAATAGAGAGGAAAGGCAGAGAGGTTAACCAAGCTTGGCTCGGTTGGCTACCCTACACTCGGGGTGGGGGAAAACGAGAATAATAGAACGGAAAGAGACAGAAAAGAAGAGGAGTAGGAAAGAGAAGCATAAATAGTCAGCTCGAGACTACACAGCACGGCCTCGCACAGTTCTTTCACAAGCGGTCGTGAGGTTTGGTGGTGGTTAAAAAGTACAAGAGGGCTTTCGTGGCTTTGCGCGTATGGGAAGCTGTCGGCCAAGGTCTCAGGATCTTCTCTTCCGTAAGCGGCCGTGAATCTAGCTGACAGAGCTTGGCTTCCATAATACGTCATTCGGTCTGGTATGCTTGGCAATGACATAGAATGTGCTCAAGCGTTTCCTCGCAGGCGCAGATGTTGCATGCCGAAGTGCTCGCCATTCCAAGGAGACTAAAGTACGAATTCGTAAATGCCACGCCCAACCTAATGCGACACAGTAAAGTTTCAACGCATCGTGGGAGCCCAGATGGCAAACGAAGTTGCAAGTTTGGGTCGATCGTATACAGGTGCGTGTTGGAGAAACCCTGCGTATTCCATTGTAGGAGAGATATACGGCGAGCAAGTGATTGTAGTAGCCTGCAGCGTCCGTTCTCAAGAGTGGTATGGGTGTGCGCTGGTCTTGGTCATGAGCCGATCGAGCAGCTTCATCCGCGCGGTCATTGCCGACGATTCCGCAATGACTCGGCAACCACTGAAATACAATATCGTGACCTTCCGTGAGCGCTTCGTGGTAGTCGTGCCTTATCTGATATACTGACTGTTCATGTAACCCGTGCTGCATAACAAACCGTAGTGACTTTAAGGCTGACCTGGAGTCGCAAAAGATGGCCCATTGGTTAGGTTGCTGGCGAAGAATGTACTTTACTGCACCTTGAAGTGCTGCGAGCTCTGCTGCTGTCGATGTCGTGGTGTGAGAAAACTTGTACTGAAGCAACACATTTTAAAATGGAATAACCACTGCTCCTGTGGAGCTGTTGGAATTAGTGGAGCCATTGGTGTAAACATGTATGCGGTCGAAGTACCTTTCGTTTAGCAGACGCAAAGTCAATTGCTTCAGGGCTAGCGTTGACATGCGTGCCTTCTTAAAGATTCCAGGAACTGATAAGCGCACGTCAGGTCGACGAAGACTCCATGGCGCAGTTGCTGGATGCATCGCAAGTTTGAAGCCAGGCGGTAGTATGTCCTGATGTTTTGTCACGATACCGCAGTACGAGAAATGGGGCCTCCGAGCTGTCAAACACGCTAAATGATGGAAGCGACAAGGTAGGCCACATACTCAAGGGCATCGCGGACCACGCTTTCAACTTGCTCGTGTACAACAACGTCACGACCATCAATATCATAATTAAGGAATTCCGCCACTTCGAAATGGCCAAACATTGCCGAGTTCGGCATCAGTTTTCACGGCTCCCTAACACGGCTGCCACGTCAACCTGTACCGATCTCGGTGCCACACCACCCTTGCACGACAATGTCACAGGCATCGTTAGGCGCGAGCTTAAGGTGGCCCGTCCGGCGCCATTTCATGCACTTCCACTCAAACAGGGCACCATGCAAATACCTCCGGCGGTGTCAGTTATTCAGGCAGTCATGCGGCAAAGTATGCTAACCTTGGTTTTCCTGTAGCCTGCTCCGTCTCCACACCGGACTACAGATCGATGCCAATAAATGCACGACGCCACGACCCATACACTCTGCCCAGATCCCGCAATCCGACGGATTAGAGAACAGTAGACGACAAGCCAATCTGCTTCCACTGCCACCGACTTGGCCATGTCTCCCACTACTGCCTCAGCACTTGGACGCCCCTCCGTTGGAGCCAATTTTCTTCTTCTCCTCGGCCATACGTGGAGCCCCGTTGGTATTCGCCCAGCCGTGACTATCCTGCTTCCGACGCACCTAACAGCCGCTCTACCTCCCGTTCACCGTCACCGCAACTCCACCGTTCTCCATCACCCCAACCCCGCCGCTATTCATCGCCAACTAACTATGGATCTTCCCGGAGGAAAAACTAGATTATGCCGCTCCTGGAAGTAGTTCTGCATCAAGTGCGACTGACCCGAATCCTCCGTTGACACTAACTTTTATTAAGAACTTGCTGGAAGTCCATGTGGACGGTCTTTCTTTGACAGCTTTAGTTAACACTGGAGCTCAGGTGTCTATAATGAGTGCTCGTTTGTGTCGCCACCTCAAAAAAAGTGCTCACGCCTGCCACAACACAAGCCGTTCGTGTCGCCGATGGTGGAACTGTAGTCATCATTGAAATGTGTACCGCTCGTATCAGCCTTGCCGGCCGCCATGTTCCTCTTTTTCATACTGTGCTCGACAATTGCCCTCATGACTTCATCTTCGGCATAGACTTCTTATCGACGCATTCTGCTCTGTTTGACTGTTCCGCTGGCACTCTGTTTAGAACTTCCTCTTCTCCTAAATTCTCACTCTGAACTTCCGAACAGCCTATGCACCATTGACTTCTTCCGGATACCACCTAAAGCTCTGACATTCGTTGAATTGGCAATACCCTCTCCAGTGCCCGAAGGTGATTATATCGTGACGGCTATTCCTGATGTTCTCCTGGCGCGTAACATTACTGTCCCACACTCCGTCGTAACCATGGCCTCTAACCGAACATATTTACGTGTTATCAATTTCGGTTTTATAAAACAAGTGCTACCTCAAGGAATATCCGTCACCATGCTGAGACCCTTATTTGATGACCACGCCACCTGTTTTGCAGCCGACGTATGTCCCGATCAACCACGTCACTCGCACGATGCAACGTGCCTGGATACAACCTTACGCTCCAAGATCGCCCCGGACCTCGAACCTGAGAAGTCATCCACGCTCTGCCGCCTTCTGGCTTCATACCGCGACATATTCGACATAGACAGACCTCCACTCGGGCAGTCTTCACTCGTCAAGCACCGCATATACCCAGTAGATTCTCATCCCAAACATCGGTTACCATATCGAGTGTCTGCCACCGAGCGTAAGGTAATTCAACAAGAAGTCACCAAGTTGTTAGCCAAGGGAATTATGGAACCCTCTTCGAGCCCTTGGGCGTTCCCCGTTTTTCTCGTAAAAGAAAGATGGCACGTGGCGCTTCTGCATGGCTTACCGCCATCTGATTAGAATCACGAAAAAAGGCGTTTACCCCTTACCCCGCATCGATGACGCTCTCGATTGTCTCCACGGCGCCCAATACTTTTCTTCAATAGGCCTACGTTCCGGCTTCTGGCAGATTGCTGTAGAAGAAAAACACCAAGAGAACTCTGAATTTGTAACTCCAGACGGCCTATATCAGTTCAAAGTTATGCTGTTTGGGTTATGCAACGCCCCAGCGACGTTCGAGCGCATGATGGACTCTCTGCTACAAGGGTTCAAATGGTCAACATGTCTCTGTTATCTTGACGATGTTATTGTATACTCCTCAACATTTGAGACCCACCTTCAGCGTTTGTCAGCTATTCTCCACATATTCCGCACTGCGGGTCTTCAATTAAACTCGTCGAAGTGCCACTTCGGACGCCGCCAAATTACAGAGTTGGATCACCTTGTCGACACATCTGGTGTGCAGCCGGACGTGGAGAAAATTCGTGTAGTCACCAATTTTCCTGTACCCCTTTCAGTTAATGACGTCTGGAGTTTTGTAGGACTTTGTTTCTACTTTAGAAGGCTTCTGAAAGGTTTCGCAACCATCGCTCGACCTCTCGCTGAGCTTCTGAAGAAAGACATCACGTTTACGTGGGGTACCGAAGAAGCTGCTGGTTTTTCTCATCTAATAACGCTTCTAACGACTCCACCTATCTTGGCTCACTTTGACCCATCTGCTCCGACAGAAGTCCGAACCAATGGTAGGGGTCACGGGATTGGAGCCGTCCTAGCCCAACGCCAACGAGGACATGACCGACTTGTCGCCTACGCTAGCCGCCTCCTCACAGCTGCTCATCGCAACTATTCAATTACAGAGCGTGAGTGTCTCGCTCTTGTTTAGGCAGTCTCAAAGTTCCGCCCATATTTATATGGCACTAGTTTCTCTGTAATAACTGACCATCATGCGCAATGTTGGCTTACGTCACTGAAGGATCCTACTGGCTGGCTCGGGCGCTGGGCTCTGTGACTGTAAGAGTACACCTACACGGTGACCTACAAGTCCGCACGCTTACATCAGGACGCAGAATTTTTATCCCACTACCCGGTTGCTGAGTTGAACACTGTACTTGAAACCGACATCGGCCCTTGCGCCTTTTTCCTTTCGCAAATGACATGCATCGGTGACGAGCAGCACCATGATGGGTCCTTCCGTGTTATCATTGAGCGCCTCGAATCACCATTTTCCAAACTGTCCCATCGCTTATTCGTGCTCCGCGATGGTGTACTATACCACCAAAATTTCGAACCGGATGAACCAGCTCTGCTGCTTGTCATTCCGAAACACTTTCGCTTGGAAGTTCTAAATGAACTTCATGACCTTCCGACTGCCAGTCACCTTGGTGTCTCACGCACTTACGACCGAATACACGGACGCTTCTTCTGGCCAGAGCTTGCACGCTCAGTCGGAAGATACGTTGCGGCTTGTGAGAAATGTCAGTGCTGCAAAACGCCATCGACACTTCCCTCGGAACGCCTTCAATCACTTGACCTTCCGTCAGAACCGTTCTTCCGCGTTGGCTTGGACCTATTCGGCTCTTTCCCCTTGTCTTCTTCGGGTAACGAGTGGATAGCTGTGGCCACCGACTACGCCACGTGTTATGCCATCACACGAGCTCTTCCAACAAGCTGCGCCACAGACGTCACCGACTTCCTTCTCAAGGACGCGATTTTGCAACACGGAGCCTCACTGCAGCTGCTTACAGACCATGGCCGTACCTTTTTTTCGAATGTGATAACCGACATCTTGCAGTCCTGTCAAACGAGACACAAGCTGACTACGTCATACCATCCGCAAACCAATGTACTCACGGAGCATGTAAATAGAACTCTTACAGACATTGTCGCTAAGTATGTTTCTACTAACCACACCGACTGGGATTTTGCACTGCCGTACGTCACATTTGCCAATAATTCTTCGCGCCATGACATTGTCAGTTACTCTCCATTTTTTCTGCTGTTTGGCCGAGAACCAACATTGCCTCCAGACACCGTCATACTGTCCCCTGCGGGACCGACCAGTGAATATGCCATGGACGCTATCACTCGGGCAGCTCCCGCACGCGAAATCACCCACCCGTACGCGCCTTCTGACCTGTCAAGAGAAGCAACGGCGTTTGTATGGCCAACGACGCCACGACGTACACTTTCCGCCAGGTTCTTTGGTCCTGCTCTGGTCTCCGACCCGTCAAGTTGGCTTGTCATAAAAACTGCTTACTCGCTACACAGGTCCATACCGAGTCCTTCATGTAATTACTCCTGTGACATATGAAATGGGTCCTGTCACCCCATCGCCTTCATGTGCCCGACAGGCTACCAATATTGTACATGTTGCGCGCTTGAAGCCCTACCACTCTCCTAGTGACGTTGACATTTAGATGCGCCGAGACGGCGCTTCTGCCGCTGGGAAATATGCTACATGCATGCAAATTGAGATTCTAGGGGCGACACACGTGTGTGTCTGATGAGGAAGACAAAGAGTAGTCTCCGCACGGTGTCCAGTCTACTGGTCATGCCGCTGCTGCTAGTGGTTTGAAATATATTTCATCCACAGCCTCGTCGATAGGGCGTCTCTCTTCCGTAAAAAATATTTCACTTTAAAATCAGCACAACGTTACGAGGTGGAGGTAAATGAAGCCACACATGAGTTCCGTGTCAATATTATCAACTTTGAATATGTCGTTTACCTTCGTCATCTATTCACGTCACGTGATACCAAATTTGGTATATGTGGAGCTAATGAAACTACCGCCAGCATGTTGTGAGCGTGGTGTGTTGTAGTGTTCATACATGATTATCATGTTTGAACCAGTCATATATTTCGTCATCCAACGATGTCATGTAACACCAAATTCGGTATATGTGGAGCTAGCAAAATGGCCGTGAGCGATCATGAAGAGCCCAATATACTCCGATGTAGCGTTGACGAACGCACACGCTGGGCACAGCGACGCTACGTTAGGAATACGCGAGCACTCTATAGTCAGACGCCAGGCCCGACGGGTGCGACGAGCGTCCGTCGGCACAGCTCGACGGCAACTGGCGCGAAATGCGACATGCTGCATTTTGCACTGATGCATTACCCAGACACCACTGTGTCTCCTTCTTTTTGCAACGGAGAGACGCGTGAAGCGCTAAAACGCGCATGCGTCAAAGCAACGCAGCGCGGTGTGTGCCTGCGAGTACGTGGCAGGACTGGCGCCTGGCGTGGCAACGCTGGCGTGACGCGACGAAATGAATGCGGGCGAGCACGTGCACCGTGTCACGTCGAAATACATGGGCGCCTTGACTGCGGCATGTAATCGTGTTGTCACACGACACGCTTCTCATGATTATTATGTTTGCACCAGTCGCATACCTTCGTCATCCATTGGCATCACGTAATACTAAATTCGGTATAAGTTAAGCCAGTGAAACAGCCGCCAGCGCATCATGAGCGTGGCATGTAGTCATGTTGTTACATGACACGCATCTCATGACTATCTTGTTTGCACCAGTCACATACCTTCGTTATTCATTCACGTACTGTAATACAAAATTTTGTATATGTGACGCTAGCCAGACGTCTGCGAGCGCATCAGGAGCGTGTCATGTAGTCATGTTGTTACACAACACACTTGTCATGAGTTTCATGGCAGGTTCTGTCACTTGTGTTCGCGATTAAATCATGTCCTACCATACCACTTTTGCAACACGCGATGTGACTGAAACCAGCGCAAGAGCTGCGAAACCATGAAGTGTAAATCATGACACTCATGACATACATATCATAATTTTCAAGTTATGACTAGTCAAATATGTTCTTCGTACAGTCATGTTACGCCATACCAAGTTTGGTATCGATATCATAATAGAAACGGCCAGGAGAGCTAAAAGTCATAGGTGGCTAGATAGATAGATAGATATATATATAGATAGATAGATAGATAGATAGATAGATAGATAGATAGATAGATAGATAGATAGATACATAGATACATAGATAGATAGATAGATAGATAGATAGATAGATAGATAGATAGATAGATAGATAGATAGATAGATAGATAGATAGATAGAGAGAGAGATAGATAGAGAGAGAGATACACTCAAAGTCACCGAAGTTCACTAAGAAATGCTTAGCGTTTAAAAAGAACTGTTCGCGCTCCACAACAGTTAACACATCACCCCGTATATAGGGACACTACATCTTCACCTACAATGTACGTTGATAAATTTCTCCTGTGCTTTGCTGAACAATAAAAGATTGCAGAGTGCGAGTTGAATAATAGCGGACAGCGGGTCTTTGTGTCCAATCCGAGCCTTCTGTCTCTCATAGCACGTGGTGAGCGATTGCAATGTTTCAGTTGGAAACACTGGTTGCTCTCCTCTAGTTGCTCTCCTGCGCGACACCCGCACTGAGCGCTGGCGCCAACGCCACCGCCAGTGAAAGCGTTCCTTTCGGCTGATTCGCATCTACACATGATTCTACTTAGCGGGAGATGGTGTAATTTTAGGGGGCGAAGCTCTTTAAAGCGGCACTCGTTCGTCCCTTGTAGTAGTCGTAGTCGTAGTGCGTAACCAGTTTTACGTTTTGACCTGCAAGCTGGTGCCGGTGGGAGATTTGTCCTGTGCGTTGTTGAACAATAAAAAATTCGCACCGTGCGCGTTAACTAAAAACCAAATTCTTATGTTTCTCATTCCCCATTAGCAGCCATTGGCATGTACATTGAGCACTATCTGACAAGAAAGGGTTGATACGTTATACTCACTGGGCGTAACATCCTTGGTTTTAGAAAGGTTTAGCGAGCGTTGGGTCGCAGTGCCAGGAATACAGTGAACTAGTATATACTATGAACTCGAGGTGGTTAAAGGTGGGAAGTAGATACGAAGCACAAGCCGTGAGAAAGCGTGTGTGTGCCACCTCTTGTTTTGTCCTTGGAAGGTACGCTGGATGGCGGTGCTTCTATACGGATAATATATGATGAAAATATGCTATATGGTGGTGCTTGGAGTGTTGAATAGATGGACGAACGGGTACACAGACAGATGCATGAACAGACGCACGAATGGCTGCACGGCCGAATGAATGCATGGACAGACGCAAGGGCGGATGCATGGATAAACGCAGAGACGGACGCACAGACGGATGTGCGGACGCACGAACAGACGCACGCACGGACGGGCGGATGGACACACAGACGGTCACACAGACGGACGCATGGATGAATGGAAGCAAGAACGAATGGACGGACGGATGCTTCGCCCCGCTCTCCATCATTCACTCCGTGGATATGCTGCCATTTTTTTGTTCAAGTAACACCTGCCGGAAACTGCCCACAGGCACTCGCGCAGTCTCAGGTGTGCGTCCTTCCCCGCGCTGTTTTGTTTTTTACTGTAGAACTAATAATGTTCGTAAACAGCGCTAGGCTCCGGCGACATACTGAGCAGCTGGTGACGTCGTGCTACAAGCGCCTCAGAAAGTCGCCAAGCTGCAAAGCTGAATCCGAGTTCAGAGGAAGCTTTGGAGCTGCTGTGTCATGCAGTAGTCTCATGATCATGGCGAGCATCAAGCTTGGCGGAGTATACGCGTCCAGGCTTCGCTACAAAGGCCTCAATATGCCGACGGCGTCTACAGCCCTTTACAAACATGGGATAAGTTTACATGAGGACCCACTTGAATCTCTAAAAAAGGAAGCCGCAGAATGAGCCCAGTGCTCAGAAATCCCTTTAAAGGGGGAAAAGTGTCGAGAAAAGGGGCGGTATTTTGTAAGCGTTCTGCCGGGGGTGGTATGAAACAAGGGGACAAAAGGTAGACACACGGGATTAGTTGTTGCCATTCTGACGGTCAAGGCTTGAAAATAGCCTCAGAATGTGCACGGATCGAGCCCCATTCTATTACTAGAACGGAAAAAAAACAGTTTCTTGGATTACATGGATTCTAGTGAAACGTAAGTGCTTGAACGCAGATCATCAATTTAGTCCTGTTTTTAGCCTGGCTTACTCCAATCTCGTGCTATTCATGTCGGAAAACCCCGAACGACTCACCGAATTGTGACAGCGACGTAAACTCAGAACATTAACGCAAATCTCGGTCATCTTAAGGTCATCTTAAGGTCATCTTACTCTGTAATTTCAAAATTTGAATGAAATGCCGCACGATAGCCATGTTGAGCTGTAAACTTTGTATATGTCTTCATGCGCTGAAAGCATTTTTCATTGTCTCGGTTCGCCTGTTGGCTGTTTGCTCTCTCGCGTCCTTTTGTTTTATGTCTCTCACGTTCTACATAGAACGCTTACAAAGGAGCCCCCAAGGGAGGTGGTCTTTTGCTGCACTAAAAAGTGTAAACAAAAGACCTCTTGCGTCACGGTTGACCTCTAGGACCTGAGAGTGCGATGTTTCTTAAAGGGTCACTAAAGTCTAATAAGAATTTAGGTCAGCGTGAAAGCTCAATGTATAACAACATCTAAAACTACAATAATGATACGATACTGAGGGGACGCGTGGAAGAAGAGGATAACGAGGATGGCACAAGTGGTGATCTGCCAGATTTCTGCACTTTCGTATTCATCATCTCTTGTAAATAAAGGCATCTCACCGTAACGAGATTGGCAAAAGGTGCAGCGAATAACAGAGCGATCCCAGGCGAACGATCACGGAAGCGCTACCTCAGAAACTACGCCGAAGCCGCCGACTGGCTGATCTATCACATCTGGTGCCAACCTCGTACTTCTTTTCTTCCACGCATCCCCTCAGTATCGTAGCAATGTTATAAACAACACTGTCCTACTCAACGAGATGTTAGGCGTATGCACAAGAACACCAGCGCCGCAGTAGGACATTTTCAAATTGATCACGATGACATGAGATGGACCGCCTACAATTACTCATAAGTAATCGATTGAACTGACCTAAATAAAGAACATTTCATACATTAGGAGGCGCACTAAAATGCTGCTTGTTCATTTCTGTTTGATTCATGAAAAAAAAGAACTGCCGGACGTTACTGTGGGAAATGGTGCGAGCGGTTTGAAAATTCAATTTTCGCGTGGATACATGGGAGAGGTGGTGTCTTCTAGTGGGGCGTAGTTAAAAGAAAAGCGCCTGCAATCTCTAAACCAATGGGAGACGCTTCTCGACCGGCGAGCTGGAAGGTTGTAGCGGCGCGCTGCTGCAACGAACGCTTCTGGCGTCTGTCAACGGTTCTCTTGTTCCGATCATCACCGAGGCGGCTCCCCTTGTAGGGGAGCCCACCTAGGAGAGGAGATAATCGCACCGTCAAGATTCCAACCCCTCAGCCTACTGGAAGATGCTTCTAACAGCCAGCCAGCGGACCCCACCACCCAAGGATCATCCCGGTCAGGGCTTCCGAGCGACACACCACCAAACGGCCCCACCACCACAGCAAACCAAGTAAGCCCGCATCTTTTTGCTGAACATCATGCGGAATCCGCGCACATCGCTATAGACGACCAGAAAAGCTGGACTGTAGTACAGAACCGAAAACTCCCGCGACCCAAGCCACCAACCTCCCCACAGCGACAGACCCTGTTTGAGACCATAATGCTGAGGCCTAAAGGATTTAACATTACCCAGATTTCGCCGTACCAGTTTGCGTATAGACTCGGTCTAAGTCTTTCTCAAATAAAGTGGTCGGACATTCACTGCAGACTCCTCACGAAGTCTAACCTAGCAGTAGTTGATTGCTACACAGAGCAAGCTGCACATCTATTGCTGAACCTGGAACACCTGATCATTGACGATCAAATCGTGCAGTTTAATACATATGTTGCGCTCCGTGTAGGGCGCATAAGAGGCGTCATTCACAGAATCAAATGATTAACTGAAGAGCAGTTAATATAAGGCCTGACAAGCTCAACTCACAAAATCATGTCAGCACGGCCTCTCGGGTCGTCTAACATAGCACTAATCACGTTCAATCGTTCAAACCTGCCAGAATACGTGGCTTTCAAATCAGTACGTTTAGCTGTGCACAAATACAGACCCAAGATAACGTCATGCTTGAACTGCTTAGGCATAGCACACAGAGCTGACGTTTGCACAGCTCCTAAAAGCGACCCAAGATTTTGCACAAAGTGCCATACGAAACATGCGGAAAATTTTATCTGTACTCCGAAATGCACACACTGCAATGGACCCCATGACTCGCACTCGCCTGACTGTCCAAAGGTAGCAGCAGCTACTGCTGCTCTTCGTAAGCGAGTGAACAAATCACCCAAGCCAGCGGCACCCAATTCCTCACCAAACCACTGCGTGTCAGTCAAAAAGACCCAGAAGACGCAACCGTCAGAGGAACAAAACTTTCCCTCTCTTGCTACCGATCAGCCAACACTCGCACCGCAGACGCGCCCGCAGTTGGCAACATAACCTCCGACGCAGCTAGAGCCCCCCACCACATATGTAGCTAAGGTGCATAACACGCAGTCTTCACCTAATGCCTCGACTGCACCACAGACGCATCCAAGCGTTCTGCGAGAACTCGCGGAACTGCGAAACACCCAGAAGAAGTATCTGCAAATTATCAGTGACCAACAGAAAACTATTGATGAACTTAAAACTGTGATTATCCAAACGAAAGAACAAAACGCTGCCAGAGATGCTCTAACCTTGAGTCAAGGGCAACTCCCCCCGAGCACGAGCAATACGAGCGTCGCTTCGAGCGATTCGCTGCACAGCTACAGCACATGCAACGCATTATTGAGACACTCAAACCAAAAACGTTGGCTAAAGGTAGCAAACGCGTCAGGCCTATTGCAAGTGCACGTCAAGAAGAAACCATAGATTCAGAATCATGCCTCTGATAGTTCAGTGGAACGCGAGAAGCTTTCCCATTAAAGTTGATGACATTATTTACATCATAAACGCTCTCGAAAAAACTCCCGATATCTTTTGCGTGCAGGAACCGGGTAAATACTGCCCCATTCCAGGCTATGCTGGCGTTACATCAGGTCGATGTGTTACGTTTACAAAGAAAAACCTTCCACCGGTCCACAACCTCCTTTCTTAAGTTTCATTCTCGTGCATTCACATTCGTACTGAAATAGAGGGCAAGACATACGATATTTTAAACTGCTACAGCCTCCCAAATTAAGTAACTTGGAGCTCCCCCTCAATAAAATAGACCCTAAAGGCCCAACCTTAATTCTGGGAGACTTTAACGCACCATACGTCTTCTGGGGATACTCACAAGATTCTCCGAAAAGGCAAGCAACTCAAAAAAGCTTTGGAAGACGCCGGCTTTACACTTCTCAACACGCCAGGCCAGTACACGAGGATTGGCGGCGCGAATCAGCATAATACATCGCCAGACCTCACGTGGGTTAGGCACCTACCAAAAGGTACACACTGGGACTTATGGCCGGACAATATTGGGAGCGACCACTTACCAACTGTGATTGCCTGGGGCGAAATTTTTACTATGTCAAAGGAGTGTTCCTTCATTGACTGGGGCAAGTATTGGTCTTATATGAATGAATGCCCTAAAACAGTCACCCTTGACGAATTTACATGATATATACGAGAAGCGATGAGGAAGGCAAGCAAAACCTACAAAAAGATTCCACAAAAGCCTGTGCCCCATACGCACCTCTTAAACTTGCGGGAGGCACGCATAGCGGCTTTACATGCATACAGGACTGAAAAATCAGCTCGCAATCGCCTGAAGCTTAGGCTTCTTACGAGACCAGCATCAAAGTACGCATGCAAGCTACGTGGGCAACAGTGGCAGGATCGCTGCAACCAGCTACATGGCAGGAATAATAATCAAAGGCTATGGAACATTGTCAAATAATTGGAAGGCCGGGGCAAAACTCGAACATCCGCTGAAAAGCTCTGTTGGCTTCCCATTCATGAGCACCAGCCACCGCTGATACAAGCGCCAACACATTTTTTCCACAACCGGCATAGCATCCGGAGTATCCGAAGTGTCCAGAGGAGAAACAAAGCAACGATATAATGGATGCTCCCTTCACAATCCAAGAACTTATAATAGCACTAAAGGAGTGAAATTGTAAAACAGCTTCGGGCCCTGATATGACTGCCTACAAACAATTACAGAAACTGACTGAGAACCAACTAACACCTCCTCTTTCTACCATCAACCAAGCATGGGAAGATGGCAATCTCCCTAAAAAGTGGAAACATTCAAATGTTATTCCACTGCCTAAACCAAACAAACCTCCGACGACTGCAAGAAACCTTCGGCCATTTTCGTTACTTCAGTAATCGGAAAGGTGATGGAGCGAATAGTAAACAAGTGCCTCACATGGATGCTAGAAAATGGGGAGCACTATCACTGGACCCAAACTGGGTTTAGACCCAACCTGTCTACTCAAGACACACTCCGGCGCTGATACGAGATATACTAAAGAACCTCTCACATTATTAGCCGAGCACTATTGTAGGTATTGACGTGAAGAAGGCTTTCGATTCAGTGCCCCATGATACTATACTACGAGAGCTGTCAGAACTGCCTGTTGGTAGAAGGCTGTATAATTACGTCCGGAGTTTTCTCCAGGACAGGACCTTTTCTATAAAAATAGACTCTTTCACCAGTCAATCATACTTCAACAAAATCGGAGTTCCACAGGAAGCCGTTATCTCTCCAGCACTGTTTAACATAACAATGCGCCCACTTGCCTTTCTTCTAAGTGAATTACAGTCTATCTCGGCGGGGATCTACGCCGATGACGTTACAATTTGGTGTAACGCGCGAGACATCTCTACGCAACAACAGCAACTCCAGAAGGCAATTGATGTTATCACCACTTTCCTTGACAGGCAAGGTCTCCAGATTTCATCAGAAAAGGCAGAATTTATAGTTGTTCTGAAACCTACAAACCACAGCAAGCAGCATTTTATTCGAGGTAAAATACAACTTACTGTACGCACACAAGCATACAGCGCAAAGAGCACATTAAGGTACTGGGCATTATATATTAACAAAACGCCAAGTCCACTCAATGTGTAGAAAAAGCACTGTACACTACGAAACAGACAATAATAGTGCTGCGAATGTTGACAAATTGCGCCTGAGGCCTATCCGAAGGTCAAATAAAAAGGCTCACACAAACGCTCATCCACTCAAGGCTCCTATATGGACTACCCTTCCTGCCAATGACACCAACCCAGCTTGAAAAACTTGAATGCATCAACAAAACATGCATTCGCATCGCCACAGGTCTACCGAAATACACCAAAGTCGAAGACCTGTACGGAACAGGTCCACTTCTTCCATTACGTGACTATGTAGAGCCTGCACTGCAAGCTTAAAATGAGCGCCTCAAGATAACCCGTCCTGGAAAAGCTATCAGGAACGAGCTAGGTCTAAGCAGCCAAGACTTGCCTCAAATTATACCCACCATTCCGCCATGGGAAGATATTACCGTGACAGTAAATCGGCCGCTTCCAAAACATATGAGCCAAGCCTCGGACAATCAGCGAAGGGCATACTACGCTTAGCGGCATATTGAACACCTTGAAAGTATACATAACGAAGAAGATATAATCTACACAGATGCCTCATGCACTCTAGAAAGCTCCAACACATGGGCATTTTTCAACCTAAGAACAGGGGAAGAATCCTCATTCTTTATAACTCAACCATGCTTACTGGCCGAAGCATCTGAATGGTACGCTATTTCGGAAGCTCTAGCCCATTACAATCAAACAGGATCATCGCCAAAAGTTATTCACATCTTCACGGACTCGCAGCAAGTGCTTTAAACACTCCAAACTAGAAGAGAGCTACCAGCGTACGCCAGGCACATCCTGCACTATGCCGCCCAACTTCAAGAACGATCAGTCCCAGTGCGAGCTCATTGGATTCCTGGATACACAAATATACCTGGACAGGAGCTAGTTCATCAACGAGCCTTGCAGCATCATAGCAAGGAATGACTCGGGGATGCGAGCTCGAAGCAGGTCGCAACGATGACGCAAGATGAGACCCATGAAGGCAACTACCGGGCGAAAGTTCAACGCCGGCGGCAATTAAGGTCCAAGTTAGAAGAAGCTGCGAAACACGAACCCCCACCCCCCAGATGCACCCGCCTCTACGAGGTAACACTCAGAAAATTGCAAACACGAAGTTTCACGACAATCTCGGTTCTTCACAACATACACCCGACTAAGTACTCCGACCCAAACTGTGACTACTGCCACGAGCCAGCAACGACGGAGCATATCCTCAGAGAATGCCCCGTTCACGAATCAAGCCGAGCTGCTTTTATGAAAAAAGCCCAACGTAGCCTGCCTCAGCTAGAGCAAGACATGGAAGGGACTACCAACTGGATACTTGAAGACCCACTCATCAGAGCCAGGCTGAACCTGTGGTGTGCTGTCTTGCGCACGATCGCCATTCCCTGCCCTGCAGTAACAAGCTGACCAGTTTAAGGTCACCCGAGTTTTTTTTCATGGTGCTGAAGCTAACAAGCGAGAGCACATTGTAAATAGTGAAATAAAGTTTTCAATCAATCAATTAATCAATCTAAACCAATGGCGGAAAATGGATCAATGGCTGTTGTTGCTGCTGTGGTTTCCGCTGCTTTCGGTCTGCTGCTACTAGCGCAGTAAAGACGAGCAACGTTGTGCACGGCAACAATGACGTGAGATGGTCCGGTCGGTCCGCTTCTTGAGGCAGGGTAATTTGAAGTGCGCTAACCCAAGGCGGAGCACTAAAACGTGTTGTTATTTCAAAACAGGGTTTCCTTGCACGAAAGTAACACTACGAGGTTTCTATGCCGCCATTTCAACAATCAATGTCGACTTAATAGTTGCACTTAATAGCCTATTTGTTTATATTTATATGTCACCTATTTTTGCTTTTATGCTATTTGTGTGTTTCTGTTATTATGCTGCTCCTGGTATTGTGATAATTGTTATTCAATGTAGCAGTGTTTGCTGAACTTTTTCGCGTAGCGAAGCCGCGTCAGGGCCGAATGGTCTTCAGCTTCGCTTCGTTTTTCTGTATCTCTCCAGAAATTTCATTTCATTTCATTTCATTTCATTTCACTTAGTGTCCCTTTATGGATAACCTCCCCGAAATTGCAGACGGTTTTATATAATACACATGTTTATATTGATTCGACTGGCTATTGATTGATTGATATGTGGGGGTTTAACGTCCCACAACCACCATATAAATATGAGAGACGCCGTAGTGGAGGGCTCCGGAAATTTCGACCGCCTGGGGTTCTTTAACGTGCACCCAAATCTGAGCACACGGGCCTGCACCATTTCCGCCTTTATCGGAAATGCAGCCGCCGCAGCCGGGATTTGAACCCGCGACCTGCGGGTCAGCAGCCGAGTACCTTAGCTACTTCACCACCGCAGCGGGGCAAGATTCGACTGGCTAGCAGCTTCCTTTTTCTTAGTATGGAAAATTACTTGCGTACACCGTAGGAACAATTCCATTTGTGAAGCTGCTTTCTAGACCATGAAGCGACGCCTCACGTCAGAGACATTTCCCCCCATTTCTATTTTTCAGCCCCTACTTACCATCCTAGCACCTCCACCACTTGTGAGACGACGTCGCGTGTGAGAAAACGATTGTTGTAATTACAGCACACGCACGCGAACCAAACACCGAACACATTGCTAGAGAACATGATGATGATAATTACAAATATTAGTATGCCCAAGAGAAGATGGAGAACTACACTGTAAACGCTTACGCTTGTTTCATTTCTGTAGTCATAATAAATACATGAAAAACTTTAGGCGTGAATATAGAGAACACTTTAATTATGCAGTCAGATATACCCTATTTTGGTACTGAGACTATATTGGAGGACCCCTAATTCACCTCGGAGAAAACAATAAACCAGCTTTGTATTATCTCACGTAGTTTCCCTTTTTCGCGGCACAGTTCGCGACCATTGCAGTTTGACCACGTGACGTCAGGGCGAAATAAGCTCTCAATTGTTTAATATAGGTGATATATCTGCTGTGAATTGTTTCACACAATGCTTTACGAAGCAGTGGCATGGTCGTTCTTCTTTGTAATGTATGACTATCCCGCGTGATGAACTTATTTGACTTCGTGTTATGCGTTTGCGACTGCGCAAGCACAGGCAAGAACGTGTGGTCGAAATGCGCGAAATCATAACTGGCTAAGCTTAGTGCCAACATTCCGCGTGCTTTATATGAAATAAGTGGCGAAGGAAGATAGCGCTTGTGGGAAAAGGAGTCAAGGTGAAAAAGACCTTTGAACTCGCGATGGTTAACGAGCCTTTTAATCCTGCCCTCTAAATATAGTTTAACGTTTGTAAAAATGAAAATTTCTAGACAATCGAACTTCAACTGACACCCCATAAAATATATGTCATTCTATGGAAGTATATAGTGTTGAATCAAAAATAAAGTTGGACATTCGTTTATTTTCATTGATAATGCCTTGCCTTGCCTTGTGTTCCATAGCACCCAAGTGCCCTTGAATTTCTCGCATTTTGTGTGATTCAGGTGCGTTAACTTGGCTCATCATTGCAATGAAATAATATTTGCCCGCAACACTCCTAAAAAAAGTAAAAACAATACTAATTGTGCGTCACGGAGTTCATAGTGTTTTGTGAGAGTAGGTGGAGACGTCAAACTCAAAGAGTTTCTAAATAATTTTAGATGAAAAAATGAAGTGACGTTCGCGTCAGGCCTTCCTTTTACGCGCTAAAACTGAGGCCAAAGTTTTAAGAATTTAGGTTTTTGATTACAACCGTTTCGACATTTATTTCGAGCACAGCCGGAAAGCTTGCAAAAGTGCTTATTTGTGCGAAATATTTATTTTAGGTGCACTAAAATTTTTTTGCACTTTGCAGATTTATTGTAGACAAACACACACGTATCTTTTGTCAAAATTGTTACTACAAGCAAGAGGTGTGCTAGTATAGCACCACAATAAAATGTATTTCCAAATGTAAGCTTTACAACGCTCCTTGCATGGGACATACTATAACAGTCAAGAGTGCGCATAAATGGACGCGGACAATCGAGGAATCACGTGGCGTGCAGATATTGACATGCAGGCATGTATTGTGTTTGCAAAGGTAATGTTCATTCCGTCTTGGTGAAATGTATCTGCACATAGACAACGTATATGCGAATGTGCTTTCACTTCCTTCATCGTTCTTGGTTCATTCGACACGCTTTTTTCGATATTTAAACATGTAATGTATGGTGAAAGTAGTGGCAAGATATTCAGCCTATAATGCAGTAAACTTTGTGATGCTATGGGCATTCACCTTTCTTTGCCGATCGGAATGTGTCTTCCGGATCTAGTCTCTCAATGACCAGGCTGAAGTGCGGTGCTCTGCTTGAAGAGCCGGCAAACTCGTGAGTGGATGTGTTACCAGCCATTGACGTTAGCTTCTCTCCATCGTCGCTGGCGTTCAGGTTGACTCGGTCGAGCATTTGCCACAGGAGCTTCTCTTCTTCAGATGAGCCGGCATGGTCGTACACGACACCTGTGCACAAAACAATCATATTGATTGTTGGGGCTTTGCGTTCAAAGATCACATTGTCATTATTAGGAATGCCATATAGCGAAGGAACTCTATGAATTTCGTTCATCTTGAATGCTTTACCATGCATATATATTGAAGTACAAAGACCTCTACCACTCCGCTCTCACCTAAACGTGGTCGCCATTACTAACGATTCATCCCGCAAACTTCACGTCAGCACTCGAACAACATAAACACAAGACCACCGAGGTGGATGTGAACAGAATAACATTGAAGTTCTTTTTAACGGGAAAAATAGAAGGAAATAGGCCGCAAATAGTTGGTTTAACAACAAATGATGCGCATAATTCGCTTGGAATGAAAGCTCGATTGCGTAGGCTGCTTAATAAAGTAGGCCATCGCATCTTATATATAAGGGTGCAATGCAAAACATAAAAAAGAAAACATTTTTTGGGTGTTTTTTTGCATCATGTATTCTCCCGGGTCGTAATCATTATAATGAAAGCCAAAAAGTTATTGCAAGGAAAATATGCTAGTTTATTCTTACAGTATATAGATAGAAATGAAGTACAAGTTTTCGTCTTATTTGAGGTGTCAGGCTACACTGGTACATCTGTTACGCGTGATAAATACCAATGTCTGAAACTACTGGAGCAGTTTTTTAAAAATGAAAACGGAAGTGACCTCTATCGACGCTCGCAAAATGTTTAAGGTTCAGCTGTTGCTTTGCTAAAGTTGTAGGCTCCTATCTGCTTAGAGATGAACTACCTATTCTTTAAGATAATTTAAACTTTCAGTTATCGCTTTGCGAGCTAGTTTTGTGCTTCCCGGTGAATTTGTACGATATGTCTCTCTTTGTTTTCTTGTATATACGTTCGAATTGAAGTAATTATGCTGCATAAGTATGTGTCGATATTGTAGTAATTCACCTAACGACCTTGGAAAAGCCGTTAAGTGTATTTGCTCAACAGCCGTCATGCATTTCACTGCGCTGTACAAAGCTCGAGACAGGCCACGCTGATTTCTCGTGAATGTCCTGATGTAGTGGATAAAGCAAATATGCAAATATGGAGTTGGGTGCTCGTTCTGTCGTTTCGACAAGTGGGCTTGTGTTCCTCAATGTTCCTCAAGCCTTGAGAAAAAATGGCAACTTGTCAAAACGTCCACACAAGCACACAAACCCTGCTTATGGATTTTTCAACTATCAACCTACATTCAAGTGAGCAAAGTGACAGACTACATAAATAGCTACTAGTACTACACGCACTCGCAAAGAAACTCAATCAATAAGCTTCAGAGGGTTACGGCCGAAATGCCCCAACCGTACTTGACAAAGAAAGAACAACATATCTCTCAGATTTTCGGTGCAAAACGAGGATATGAAAGCCTCTAAAACAGACGACACACAAATAAACATACAAGAAAGTTGTATCTCATCGGTGCAAATTTAGCAAAATATCCATACGAAGACGCTGTTGTTGACGCCTCAAAATTAAAAAATAACGCGATGCAAAAACGAGAACAATTGAAACCTTTACAACCGAAGAGTCAAATCCTTTACTAAAAAAAGTGTATTTGACTACCGGAATACGAAGCTCCAAGCCGAAATGTTAAAGTGACTAAAGAGAAGACGTTATGGCTGCTTCTTTCACGTCTCAAAAGGCCTGAATCATGGAAATATTTTCATTAGAGGTATGCACAAAAATGTGTTCTTTGAATGAGATTTTCATCAATGCAGACATTGAGAAATTATGGCATATTTGAACATTATCTTTCTTTTTTTCGCGCCATAAGATTTTCTTTCTGTTTATGCGTGCCAGAAGCTAAAATCAAAGGTCATTCAGTATAAGTTTGCACGCTTTCTAGGACAGTGTTTTAGTAAACTTTATTTTTCTGTTGTTTCTTCGAGTGGCTTGCTAACGGGCAATATTTTTATGCCTACTTTGCGCTTATTTTACTCACTGTACAGTTTACTCTGCGTACGCGATCACATGGTCAGACTTTTCGAAATATGTTCCGCCCCTACCGGGATGCCCACATTGGTCAACGAAGGGCAGAACGACTTCGCATATGGGTCCGCATTTCGCCCCCATTGAAATTTATGCCAAAACTATCATGTAGTGTAAGCGTAAACGGGATCTCCCCAAAAATGTTGAAAATAGACTTCCCCAGGCAGTGAACCTGCAAATGTAGTGACGATTTATTCTATCGACGTACCAATGTAAGACTTTCTCCATCGGCTTGAATCTTTACATGCCTCAGAAAGCATTGATGCGTGGGTAGTGTATCCGTTTCTCAGTTATGTTTCAGCACTGGAAACAAGGAGTATTTACTACTTGTTTCCAGGACATTTGACGGCTGCCCAGTCTTGGCTTTAGCTTTCGGACACTCAGCCTAGCGGCAACAGATGCTGCAGACAGCTTGCTAGAGCAAATACACCGCCTTGTCTCAACTCGTTCTAAGAAAGCATACAAGGTAATGTTGAAGTATGACAGCCATCATCGTGTCTCACGTGTTTCGCTTGAAAGGAGTCGGAAAAAAAAATTAACCCATCCGCTCGGATTTCGGACTACCATTCGTTCGTTATGGCGTGCGTATTATGATATACAATACGGTACTTTATTCAGTTTATTTTTCGTTTCAGTGTATCACTCATACAAAAATACAGCATATCACCACCAGGTGTCTACACGTACCCAAAAGTATACAGTCAATCGTGCATGTTTTTGTTTCAACATTGCATCTTTTTTCTGAAAGCACCGTGAGTCGGAAGAGTTGAGGTGCGTGGATTTATTATTAGTTTTCATAGTAGGTCAACGTTAGTCATATCTCGTTCGAAGTATGTTTTTGTTTGTTTCAGCTTCAAGCTATAAACGCGGCAAGATCGAGTTTGTTTCTCTGTAGGCGATTAAAGAAAGTTTTTCTCTGTTTTTCTCCTTGAAGAAGCATTCATCGAATAAAATTAGTTAAAAAATTAGTGTTCCCGATACCCCTAAAATGAAATGGCTGTGTAAGTATTTAGAGATTCATTCATTTTCAGCAAGAATAGCCTATGCAGTAGTTAGCCTTTTGAACAGAAAAGCAAATATTGGAGAACGCCTCTGAAGTATTCATCGGTTAAAAAAAATCGAGTTTCGCATTTAAAGCACAGAAAGCAGAGAGAAAAACACCAAGATGCTTCTATAAGTCCAACAGCAATTTTTCTCTTTCATTTATTGGAATTTTGTCAGTATTATTTTTCCTGACTTCAGTATGTGATATTTTTTTTAAAAACCTTTCCATTTTTATTCGACATATCTCTACATTTCGTATCTAATACGTGACTGCCTCTCCTTTGAATGTGGCCCTCTACATTGACCAATTAGCCTACTTCTTCCACCAAATTTCTTAGACAATTTACGAAACAGACATAGAGGGGTGTCCGTACGAGTCTGTTTCGTTGGTTTTCAAGAATGTTCTCTGCAAGTAGTTGATCATGGCGTACTGACTAGCTCGAACACCCACTTTGTTAGACACTACAGAGAAAATGTTCAACTACCCAAAAACAACAATATTCCTTACCTATATTTCGTTTTACTGACATTACGGCATGCTAAACAGTTCAGTGCAGGCGAAAACTTGAGCGTAAATCTTCCCTATGGCTATTTTTAATAAGAAAGGACTAGTCAATACAGTAAAGACAAAGAGACAATAGTTAAGACAAATATTAAAACGTAGCCAGGCTACTTCCTTTCAATGGGTGAAGATGCCATACCGCGTACAAGTACCAATATCAGTGGTAGTGCAATTCTGAAATATCTCTAAATAGATATTTTGTAGCAATATTCCTCATAGTAAATAGTCAGCGCTCGGCTGGTGACCGGAACGTCGCGAGTTCTATGTTGGTCGCAAGGGTCGCGCTTTGATGGAAGTGAAATGATAGAGGCCCGCGTACTCTGCGGTGTAGTGCACGCTAAAGAACACCAGATGGTCAAAATTTGCACATCTTTCCACTACGGCGTCTTTCATATTGATATCATGGTTCTGGGGCGTGTTTATACTACATAATATTGTTGTACGTCTCGTTTATGCCATGATTTTGCAGCTTCATTAGCCCTGAGCCCCCTCCCCTTTTTCCGTACATTAACATTATCTGTATATACGAACTTTCAAATTTAAAAATGGAGTTTGAAGTTTACAGCAGCGCAGCTTGTTTTTAGTAGCTTGCAAAGATATGAAAACGTGCACGTTTTGTGCCACAAAAAATGATGTTTTACACCATTACACATTATACATTCGTCAAGCACCTTAAAGATATTAAAATAAAATACCAATGCTACTTAACTAAAATAGACAAAAAGTAAAGTGTTTTAGAGAAAATAAAAAAACATGTGTAAGAAAAATAAGGACAGCAAAATAACCCAGTTCAGTTCAAAGTAAACTAGACGCCACTAAAAGCAAAAGAAGCATATATTCTCGTGAGCAGCAGAAATTAATTGAGATTCAAAACGTGATAACTGCATTGATATTAGATTGGTGCACTACTAGCCACTCTGAGGCAAAAAAATGAAAATATTGAAAAGACCACGCTAATCACTTTGCACTCGTTGCCCTTGGCTTCCGGCATGAAATAAAGTGGCGATATCGCTGATCATCTCCCCCCCCCTTCCTCTTTCCTTTGTCTATGTCTGCTGCTTCTCATTAGCTACGGTGCTGTTAAGGCACAAGAAATAGAGCGAAGAAAGTACAAAATATTGGGATTGGCATGAAAAACTACCGGGCCTGCGCAAAACGTGCAGGTTTATCAGTATATGCAAATGAACGTTTCTACTCTCCCAATTATCGCCGTAATCCCTCATCAAGCAGGCTTAAGTGACGTATCAGTGATGCCAGCTTAAGATCAACGCCTATTTGTTCTTATTAGGCAAGCAGTGGCGTGTTTGCTTTTCAGGGCTGAATAATAATGCCCTATGATAACAACGTTCTAGATATTGACAGAGCAAATGATTTGTGGGTGTTGCAATTTTACAGGCACAAACCCTTCAACTTCATAAGCGTAAAAAAAAGCAAATAGGGCTGTAATAATCCCTGCTTTAGCGTTTTCTACCTCGGCAAGAGCAAAGCAGCGTTAAAGTTCACTTGTAAGCTGAAAACAGTAGAATTTGTTGTTCTTAAATCAGGAAACACCTGAGGCTTTTGCGCATAGCCGTGGGGATTATTAGGCCCCGCCGCGGTGGTCTATTGGCTAAGGTACTCGGCTGCTGACCCGCAGGTCGCGGGTTCGATTCCCGGCTGCGGCGGCTGCATTTCTGATGGAGGCGGAAATGTTGTAGGCCCGTGTGCTCAGATTTGGGCGCACGTTAAAGAACCCCAGGTGGTCAAAATTTCCGGAGCCCTCCACTACGGCGTCTCTCATAATCATATGGTGGTTTTGGGACGTTAAACCCCACAAATCAATCAATCAATCAATCGTGGGGATTATTAGAGTAAGTTTCAAATCATCAAGATGGCGTCTTTGTACGTTTGGGATGTTGTTACAAGTCTTTGCACTATCCCGATAAAAAGGTTGTGCAGAGGGACACCATAGATATACTGTGTTCTGTTTCAATCCGAAGCAAACATTCTTGTTCTGACGAGTCCTGACATTCCGAGAGGACACAGTATGTATGTATGTATGTATGTATGTATGTATGTATGTATGTATGTATGTATGTATGTATGTATGAATGTATGTATGTACATGTATGTATGTATGTATGTGTGTATGTATGTATGTATGTATGTATGTATGTATGTATGTATGTATGTATGTACATTCTTTATGACTAATATATTATAATGAACTAAGTTTGTTTCACAATCACAATACGAACGAGTAAATCTTTAATTGTGACAACATCAGAAAGTCGACAAAGCTGCATTTTTGAGATTATGTCTTGGCCGCGTGAAACCAGTGGCATTTATTCTGCAGATAAGGTGGCTCACACATAACATGAAGAAATGCATGCCATCTCGATTCCATTTTTAAGGACAGACGTTGCCTGTCATTTTCGATGCCTGGACGTCACCTCTGCCTAACGCAGTTGAACACGCCACCCGTAAGATGACGAGACTGCATTTACTGCAACTCCAGCCTCCTTCTTGACTGTGTCAAGGAAATTCTTCTCTTTCTTGGATTTGGTTATCGGTTTCACTCACGAAGGCAGACTGTGCGGCTTGTGAAGTATGTGGTGCTGCAGGAAATATCAACCATCTACTATGTAATAACCCTTGAATCGCACTGATAGGCATCACCTAGCCAGCAGGATGTTCCCGCTACCTCACACCAAGCTGACTAAAGGTGAAACCTCAGCATTTCGGAGACTTGAATGTAACACGTACACGCACGGTATCTTGCCACATTGAACCTATTCGACTCTTCACGGATACAAGAGCCCAATGTACGACGTGCGATGCGCACTGGCACAAGAGGTCTCATGACGCGTGTGACGCGACGAGTGGCATTGAAATGCCACTCGTCGCCAGAAAAAGGACCACGACCAGACGATTACTGCGACGAGGGACCCTCCCAGCTAGAGTGACCCAGAACTCACGAGCTCGGAAGACTTTTTCGAGGTATTAAACGTATGTTTTAATAATTCATTTTCGCTCCTATGAAGCGCTTAGTCTCTGAGCAGTGGACTCTTTGGCTCACGGACTCACCGAAAACAACTCAAACTTGTACGCATTTCAAGGGTCATGTTTCATTGCTGTCATGGTGTTCCATCACAAAATCTAGAATAGTCTGAAGAAGTCCTAGTGAAGAGGCATTCGTTTGTTACTTGGTGGTATTGAGCAACAATCTACTGTGTGATGTAATAGGTGGTTGTGTGAATGTTGCTTGATATATCTGCCCTTTTCATTTATAGAAATTTCAGTCGTAAACTCGATCAACTGCACTCTGAGGTTACCATGTCTTGTGTGTACTGCAGACTGAATTAGATGATATGCAAGACGACGCATCTCGCAAGGACTGTTTGTTGTCGAGTTTTTCTTGATTGGAGAAGAGAGAACAATAAAGCAGTAGTTTACTGGCCAGTCTGTACACTTCGTTGCACTGGTAATCTTCGCTGTGCACCGTAACCCTGAAGGCCAATAAATGCATGACAAAACACTTGTCTTCAGCAGAACTGTTCTCAGAAAACGTCAATCACGATCTGTCATTCACGCATGTGCACTTGACATCTTCTACGAGAAGAAAATTTAGACGTCTTAGTTTCTGACCACTCAAACAAAGCATCGCTACGCATGAAAAACCATGAGCGTGTCATAAATTTTTGCTCTTGAAGGCGACTAAATAAAGTTCAGTTGAAATGAACCGGCGCCTAGACTTTTGCGCTGCACCTTGTTTTTGGTTCGATACCACACCCCTTATACCCAGTGCTGTACTTACGACGCTTTGCGAGAAAAGTTGAATGCATCCTGTATATTTTTTAGTGTTTCTTTTTTTTGGAATGCAAGTATCCTGTATAGGACGTCACTTTCAGTCCTCCTCAGTGACTAGAAATGTGGCTAACAGATATTGTATTCCGCAGTTCTCGTTTCTCTTGATTGATTGATTTGTGGGGTTTAACGTCCCAAAACCACCATATGATTATGAGAGACGCCGTAGTGGAGGACTCCGGAAATTTCGACCACCTGGGGTTCTTTAACGTGCACCCAAATCTGAGCACACGGGCCTACAACATTTCCGCCTCCATCGGAAATGCAGCCGCCGCAGCCGGGAATCGAACCCGCGACCTGCGGGTCAGCAGCCGAGTACCTTAGCCACTAGACCACCGCGGCGGGGAGTTCTCATTTCTCTTGAATGCGATGTTTTCAAAACACTGTTACGAAACGTTCGCTAAGGTCAATCGGTGGGTACACAATCACCTTGAAATGAATTCATTTCTAAGTGCAAGTTGTGGCCGTAAAACATCTGAAATATTTCTAAAGTTCAGCAACCCCTATATTTTCGCGGGTGTCTCATGCTCTTAGAATTCCAGGTTCTGCACGCATACGCCTTGGTTGAGCCTCTCCAAATCTTGTTTTCCCAGCGCTGCAACCCCATAAAAAAGAACAAGCGGAAAAAACCTGGTCGCTTCAGCTTAACAGCCAGCCTGTAATTTTAGTCCATAATAGAGTATCGTAGCAGCTGTTGTAGACATCGCGAACACGCGGAAGCGTTTCGTCGACCGTGTAAGACCCAGTACCGTGTCTGCGTAACAACACTGGTTCAAAACGAGATAGCACTCGAACAATGCGCCATACAGCCTTTTTTACACTCAGGAATAAACTTTCTATTCTGTAAGCTCTTCATGCACTTTCCATAGTCTAAACTGCATACCTCTTGTGTAGGTGTCATGAATGAAATATGTAATTGTAGAAACGCAGACCGGCTGGAATTAGAGTGGATCGTGTCCAAATGTGCGCATTAAAAATAATGCCATATATAACCTTAGTAGCGTTACTATTTGAGCTATTTGATTCAGTAATTTAGTAGCAAAACTTTACAACTTTATGGCTGAAACCGTGGGTGTACACGGGAACATATGTAACATCGTTTTGTATTTGTCTCTGTTTTTACACGCTAAAAGCCTCAAAAGAGTGAACTATTATTCGAATTTAAAAAAAAAACATACGCTTCCAGATTTAAACCAGCAAGAGATCACGCACGCGGATACTTTTTTTCGGCGTACGCTGCAGCATACCAGGCTATGAATTTTGCAGTACTTACTGACGTATCTATAAAGTTGCACAGCGAGCAAGTGTGATTTTTGTGTTGTTATTTACTATGATTATGATGTATGCTTCTGAGGACGAACTATACCTGTACGTGAAAGCTACTTTGCCTTGGGCCTTTATCATGATCACTTTTTTCATCAAAACTCCTTTGTTTTCAAGTGTAAGTGTGTGGCATTGTTCAAGGGTAATGGACTTTAAATCGGGGATCATTTTCATTCTATAAAACGCACGGCACACAGAGACCATGACAGCACTACTGGAAAACAATTTTCAAAGAAACAAACTCCGTCGACGTGATATGAGTTGTCTCCATACAAATACTTGCACACTTTCTACATCCTCTATTATATGCTGTAAAGAACGCATCACCTAATGTGTCAGGTTGCATGCGAAATTTCAGTAGGCATACTTAATCTGTATTGGAAACAGTAATCAGCAAGCTATACTTTTGCTGGATTTTAATTCAATTTCTAAAATGTTTTTAATTACTACTGCTGCTGATCTTCAGGCACGTTTTCATATTACGGAAATAAGACTCTCGACGTGCAGCTCCTCCCATTTTCGTGGCTGGGACGTTGTTGGTGAAGCCTGATTGCCCGGAATTTCCAAAGGAAGTGAACTCCCTGTTCGCATAAAAGCTACATATGGTCAATACTTACTCGTATATACTTACGTTGAGCTAAGTCTTAGACCAAGTAACAATTGGAATAATAATAAGAGAAGACGGTGAGCACTTGAAACATATATCTTTACATATGTGATGCTGCTCAGGAGACCTTTTTTCATTTTATCTGTTTTTCTGCAGCAGTTGTAGGCTTAGTACGGGCTCGATAACAATGATTGTTTAAATGCATACCACGCACCAACCACTTTTTTCTTGATAGAAGCAAGGCGAAACTTAAGTATCGTCCACTTGCTCCCTTTTTCTTGAATACGCTTATGAGTCTTGACAAATGCTGTTTAACGTTTGCGCTCCTTCGATATGTTGCTGACAGCTGCCCATTTATCCTAGTTTGTGAGGTTATTCACCATTTAAAGCAAGGCGCACTCCGCTGCTGTCAAAGCAGCCATTTCTTGAATAACAACATGAACCGACTCAGTCGGCTGCAATATAAGAGTGATCGGGCAATGCGCCACAGGTCTGAATTACGTGCTTATAGGATATAGTCTGCAGATGACCCTACCAATACGAGGCATATGCAAAAAATTTACTAGCTAGACGGAAAGCAATGGCGGGTTTTCTGTAAAAACCCTAACCACAGAAAACCACTGCAAAGAGCACAGAGTATTTTTCCTCGCTCAAAGGCCCCACCGACCCAACTTCATCCCGTCAGCTCAGTTGCTCTAACCTGTGAAAGCAGTGAGTTCGTCGTGGCGGTGGCGCTCTGCTCTCACATAAGTACAGTAGTGCCACGGCCAATTTCGCTTCGTGCAGCACAATAGGTTTCAGCGACGATGAAATCACTGAAGCGGACGAGTCATTTCTGATCGAGGAGCAACTTTATGCTGTGTAGTTGGTAAACAAGGCGTCAGCTCTTAGTCCTGACTTGTTATCTCGAAGGTATATATATATATATATATATATATATATATATATATATATATATATATATATAGTGTGTGTGTATGTGTGTGCGTGTGTTTTGAACACTATACTTTCATTTGACATGGCTCACATGACAAATAAACATCAAAAGACTTAACGGCAAGAGCGCTAGTGTGACTTTACCTGTCCTGTGCCGGACTCACAAAAAACTTCACTTCTGTGTGGTAGCAAATCACTAGCCTTCAATAAGAGGTAAATAATGAGTGAGATAAATTAGTTCAACCGTGAGCATTACTCAACAAAACAGAGAGTTGGATTCTCAGCTTTTTTGCTGTTTAAAATGAAATTTAACTAACCAACCTAAATCTCCCTTTTGTTAGTACTACATGTTCAGAATAAAAGAACCTATCTCACTCAATATTTAACTCGTATTGGAGGCCAGCGATCTACGACACACACAAACAAAGTTTTTCCTTGCATGTGGCAGGTATCCATACTGAAACACGCAACACTTAACTATACGCCAGCACGGTTAAAATTGACAAATTCTGATACAGGCGCCCTTTCTACCGTTTTCTTTGCACTAAATACAACAAAATACCAATAAAAAGGTCCAACATGGACATCTATAACTTCTCTTTCATTGATTTTCTCAGCCGTTTTACTACACTGGCAGCAGAGAAGGATAAAAATGAGCGACAGGAACTTCTTGCTTTCACCAATCTTGCTGTACAACCTGCATGTGAAGTTTCGTAGTAAGAAACGTAGGACAGATAATAAAGCGAGTTAATTCTTTGGTTCTGACACTTTTGTTTAGCACATTTTCATTTTTATTTAGTATAAAACCTCAGACAACAAATCATTCCGCTTCGCCGCATCGCTCCCCTATCAAGCATTCCCTAGCAAGAGAAGCCTACTCAGAGAACCGGCGACACGTTCGTTCACTTAGCGCGCTAAATTGATAGGCGCCGGCTAGCACGCCTAAATAGGATACACCGCCAGCCCTTTGTAAGGTGCCTGGTGGGATTTCGCAGTCTCCAGACTTCGTACTACGTCTGAGAACTTTTTACCACGATTAACGAGCGCTGGTTCTATGTACCCTCAGTGGCGTCTGGTTTATTGGCTAGTGCTAATGACTTGGTCAACGAGCCTGGGAAATACAATTTTGGCCAGTGGTGACATTTTGCAGCACTATATAACGCAATAAAACAAAATTGGGGCATATTAGAATGCCTCCGAAATGTTTGTCTTTTTCTTTGAAGACCCGCCGCTCGCTTCTCGAAGGCCAAAAACGTATTTTGAGGAACTACGTGCTGCGGCGAAAACCACATGACTTGAGCAACTTGAAAGACTGTGTGACAGTATAGTACTGCGCGTTGAAAGCGTAGAAAGAAAAGAACATACACTGCGAGCAATGAAAAGAAATCTTTGTTAAGGCAAGAACTTCAGGGTTTGCTGGACGCGGGCATCATCAGACCATCCACATCGTCCCTTGCTTCAACGATTACGATCGTGCGTAAATAAGATCAATCACTTGACTTATGCGCGGATTGCAGACTCATCAACCGGCAGACCGACCAGTTCCCACTTCAGATATAAAAAATAGACGAGATCATCGATGAAACAGACAGATGCTACTAGTCCTCTAGAATAGATTTGTGTAAAAGATGCCGGCAAGTACGCTTGATGGAATACACGAAAAAGTTCACGGTTTTTGTAACACCATTTGACGTGTGCGAACACAACCAACTTCCGTTCGGATGGAAGAACTGCACTGCATTGTTTTAGAAAATGATGAACAGTGTACCCGGAGACTTTAATGGAAAGTTTTGCAATTTGTACGTTGAAAATACCCTAGTGTATTCAAGGACTAGAGACGACTATATACGTCACATTTCAGCAGTGTTACAAGCACTCAGTGATGCAAGACTAAAAATCAATGCGAAGAAAAGTGAGTTCTTTAGTCACACCGTAGTATTTCCTGGCAGGCGCCAAACAGAGAGTAGATGACGAAACGAAGAGTACCAAAGAAGAATGCGTGCAGCAAATCAGATCTGTTGTGAAGCCCCACGACATCCGTTTACTTCGTGTGTTTATAGGACTCGCAGGGCACTTCCGAGCATTTGTGAAAGACTAGGCCAAGAAGACCGATTGCCTCGTAACCTTGACATCAAAAGGTGTTCCGTTCTTGCAGACGGATCGATGTGAAATTATCTTTGTAGAGATTATTACCACCACTTCGTGCGACCCTTAATTGACGTTTCCAGATTTTACTTTACCAATCAAACTCTAAAGCGACGCTTCCCACTATGGAACTGGGGCTGTTTTTACCAAAGAAGTCACAGGGAGGATGTGACTCGACAACTGCAATTGATCAGACATTTTTAATATACGTTTACCTAAACCCAAATAATTATTACATCACAGAGAAAGAAGCACTATCAGTTGTTAAGGCCTTGAGTTATTTTAGAGCATACTTGAACGGGAGATGTTTTATTTAAAATGTTCACCGAGAGCCCGGCCTTCACCTATCGGCGGCTTCTTGCGCAGCCAAGGGGGAGAATTGCGTGCTAGATAAGCGAAATTCAACAGTACACTTTTGATGTAGCTCATCGTCCGGAACAAAGTCACCAAGACGCGGATGCAATGTGCAGAATACACATTCCCTAATACACTGCAGAGGAGCACGTTAACTTGGCAAAGCTGTGGGAAGGAACTAGAAAATATATATTTAGAAACGAAAAAGTACATGTAGCTGAGACCGAAGTGGGAACTATTCTGAGGCTCTATTATAATTGTCCAAAATTTAGAGGGCACGATGAATTTTGAAGAACTTACAGGAAGCTAACTGCAAGGCTCACGCGGACGAACATAAAGGCGGGTATCACATTAAAACATTCCACGAATTCCAGGTCTTCAAAGCCAAGTTTTGGCCAAGAGGAAATGAAATAATAACGCCGAAGTACTCTGAGGTACTTCTCGAGGTACTGCATCTCAACTTTGCCGAAATGAAGAAGGTGAGGGCATGTAGAAAACGGAAGCATTTCTGGTTGTCGTCAATGAGTGCACGCGCCATGTTGCTGCTAAGGCAGGCATAGAAGATACAAATCCAGTAGTTTCATTTCTGAAATGGGAAATCTTCAAAGCGTTATATGAGAGCCGATAGATGGAAACAACGACAAACAGAAGTCCCTCTATCGAAACGTCGTCCAGCTAGTCTGAGGTAGTTCCACTGTTAACGCTAATTATCTCAAAGACGGTAAAGAAATTCTTGCTGAAAACAGACCACCCTTCCCAAGTCTTAAGCTTCGACAATGGGCAGAAAAAAAAAGAGGCATAAAATTATGCTTTCCAGCCAACCATCACGCTGAAGCCTTAATCCCGGCTTTCAGAGAATCAAGTTGGCAGCCACCTGATATAAGCAAGGTTTAGTTGACAATATTATCTTCAAAGAACAGCATATGGTGGCACAGTAGAACCAACGATATAGCCATACAATGGATAGAAATTTCTATAAGCATCATCGATCAGAGATCCCCGAAGTGCAGCCTGGAAGCATGATCCTCGTGCGAAAAGGACTCGACTCTAAGTCTCACATTACTGGTCCCTACTTCTGCATGACGACCACGAAGTGACAAGGTGTACTGAAGTCGGCATATTACCAAGGACCTCGAGGCAAGGTAGAAAAGGCATTTCTATCAAACATATTGTTTCAAGACTACATCACACTGAAGAAGCAAGACAGACAGCGAGAAAGACAACGGGATCCGGGGGTGCGGGGACGCTCTCATTTGCCATTTCGGCTTACGCTTGGCGTCGCGCAAATATATGTCAACTATAACCTCGTTTCTCTGTGTGCCCTCCCGTAACATTTTGGCGGAAGAGCTGGGTAGCAAAGCATGACGGAGCTTCACAGTTACCGCTTCTAACATGACTACTGCAGGAATATGCGCCAACAGCCATGCCTAACGCATCAACGGCGCCCACCTCACTTATGGTCATTGTGACCACTTCACCCCGTGATCCTGGCAACTTTTAGGACACTGACGGCGAAGACGTCAATAAGTGGCTTTAATTCTACGAGCTCGTGAGTGGTAATCATTGTTGGAACCCATCCATGATGCTGGCAAACCTTATCTTTTACTTGAGAGGTATGGCCAAGGCGTGGTTCGACAACAGCGTGGAAGAGCTCACCAGCTGGGACGTGTGTAAGACGAAGTTGCGTGAGTTGTTCGGCCAATCTGCCGGGTGCAAGCAGGCCGCTAAAAAAGAACTTGGTACCCGTCTCCAGATATCCACGGAGTCTTACCTGGCCTATATTCAAGATGTCTTCACCCTTTGCCGTAAGGTTGATACCACTATGACTGAAGCCGACTAGGTTGTGCATGTACTCAAGGGCATCGCTGATGATGCCTTTAGCCTCCTTGTATTTAAAGGCTGTTCGACAGTCCAAGACATCGTTAGGAAGTGCCGACGCTTTCAAGAGGCTAGAAGTCGTCGCAGCGCCCACAACTTTACCCGTCTTGGTGATTCTGTGTCGACTAGCTACATCCAAACCGGATCACTAAAAAAATACTTCTACCCGCTACCGAGCATTGACGACTCCCTCAATTTCCTCATGGCGCTAAGTATTTTGCTTTCAACGACCTTCTATCAGGGTACTCTCAAATTGCTGTCGACGACATGGGCCACGCGAAGACTGGATTTGTAACCCCTGATCGTCTTTGCCAGTTTAAGGTTATGCCGTTCGGGTTATGCAATGCTCCAGCCACCTTGGAGCAAATGATGGACACTCTCTTGCGCGGGTTCAAGTGGTCAATTTGCCTGTTACCTCAATAAAGTCATTCTATTTTCTCTGACCTTTGAAACACACCTAGATCACCTTTCCTCCATACTTTCTGTTTTTCATAATGCAGGACTGCAACTGAACTCAACGAAGTGCCACTTCCGACGACAGCAACTAACCATGTTGGGTCATCTTGTCGACTCCTCTGGCATACGCCCTGATCCTCATAAGTTTTGAGCTGTGCAAAACTTTCCCTTCACGACCAGCACTAAGGAAGTCCACAGCTATGTTGCAGGCGTATGTTGCTGCTTCCGACCTTTTGTAAACAATTTTGCGGAAATGGCCCAACCTCTTACGGACTTGCTGAAGAAGAATGTTCCTTCCTTTTGGGGTGCTGCGCAGGCCTTGGCGCTCCCTAATCTCATCGCGTTCCTCACAACAGAACCTATTCTGGCCCATTTCGACATTTCCGCCCCAACAGAAGTCCACACTGATCTCAGCGGCCATGGAATCGGTACTGTTTTGATCTAGCATAAAAGCGGCTGCACCCACATTATTGCATAGGCCAGCCGTTTGCTCTCTGCGGCCGAGCGAAACTACTCGATAATGAACGGGATAGCCTTGCTCTAGTTTGGGCGGCTGGCAAATTTCGGCTCTATTTACATGGTCGTCATTTCACTGTCAAAACTGATTACCACACTCTCTGCTGGCTCTCGTCATTAAGGGAACCCACTGGGCGTCTTGGTCGCTGAGCACTACGGCTCTAAGTGTATGACTGCTGAGTTTCTTTTAAATCTGATCGTTTACATTATGACCCTGTCTGCTTGTCCCGCCATCGACTGCACCTACTAAGACTTTCGATGACGCACCGCCATGTGTGCTCTCTCTCTCTCTTTGCTTTGAGCAACATCCGTGATGAACAGCGCCGAGATCCCTTCTTGCGTGACATTATTGAGGAGCAGAACTCTCTGACGCCCCATGCGCCTACTCTACTGTTTCTGCCTAAGGAAGGTACCTTGTACCGCTACAGTGTCCACACAATTGAGAGCGAACCGCTCCTTGTGGCGCCTTCCCACCTACGTTCGAGTGTTATCGCCCAGCTCCCTGACGCCCCCGCCGCCCGTCACCTTGGTCTCTATCGGACTTACGACCGTGTTCAGCATCAATTTTACTGGCCCAGGCTTTATCGCTCCCTCCGCAGATACGTCGTCGCATGCGATCAGCGCCAACGTCGAAAAAAGCGCCTGTGAATCCTGCCTGACTCCTCCAGCCACTTGATCTTCCTATTGACCCCTTCTTTCGAGTTGGCCTTGACCTCCTAGCCCCTTCTCCTGAGTATACCTATGGAAACGAATGGATAGTTGTCACAATAAATGATACAACCCGGTACGCCATCACACGGGCTTTGCCAACCAGATGTGTCACACATGTTGCCAATTTCCTTCTTTACAATGTCATCCTTCATTATGGTGCTTCATGCCAACTCTCCACAGATCGTGGACGCTATTTTTTCTCCCGAGTTCTTTACAACCTGCTTCACACTTGCAAAACCAAACATAAATTTACGACAACCTAAAAGCAACAAACGAATAAGCTTACCGAACGATTCGACCGAACTTTAACTGATATGCTCTCCATGTACGTTCTCCTCTGACCACCTATAGTCTGGGACGTTGCATTGTCAGTTGTTACACTTGCATGGAACTCCTCACGCCACGATACCACCGAGTTTTCAGCATTCTATTTCTTATTCGGCTGTGACCTAACTCTACTTTCGACACCATCTTTCCGGCAGCTGTCGACTTGCTGACTGAATACGCCCGCGACACTATCACCAGAGCGCTTAGCATCACAAGAGCAACAAAAACAACGTTATGACGCATATCGTCGAGGCGTTTCCTTTTTTCCGGGTTCTCTTGTGTTGTTGTGGACCCCGACCCGACATCTTGGTCTCTCCGCGAATCTGCTTTCCCGCTATTCAGGCCCCTTCCATGCCTTGCGCCAGGTGACCAACATTACCTACGAGATAGCCCCACTGAAGTCGTCATCTCCCTCAGCTCCACTGTCTACAGACATTGTTCATGTCTCCCGCCTGAAGCTCTACCGCTCCGCAACATCATAGAAAGCACCAAAATGGTGTTTCTGCACCCGGGGATCATGTTAGAAGACTACACCACGCTGAAGAGGCAAGACAGACAGCGAGAAAAACGACGTGAATCTGGGATGTAGGGCACGTTCTCGCTTGCCGTCTCGGCTTGAGCTTGACGTCATGCAAATATATTTCAACTATCACCTCGTTTCTCTGTGTACCCTCCCAGAACAATATTTCTCACAATACTTCTATACCATCTCCGGGGAAATGGAAAGAGCAGGCTGGGAGCTTTTAGTGATCCAAGAAACTTGGCTGGAAAAGGCGACAAAGAAGAGGCTATAGTGGAAGAACAGGTAGAGGTGGATTGGTAGAATGTAAAAAAAATGAATGGAAGACCGCAAACCGCTTTCTTTGGAACGTTATAAGAATGAAAAAATTCGTGCGTAAAAAGGGTATATTGAGTAGACATAGCAGATATTGTGGTGATGTGGAGAAATAGAATAACATTGCCGGTAGAACTTTGAATTAGCTTGCACAGACTATAATAATGAGAAGTCATAGGCCACAGGCTTTCCTTGCTGCAGGGCACAGGAAACAGGCTGACGATACTAATGAGAGAATTAGTTTCATCTGATAATTACCTATAGGATTCTGATGCCGTAATGGCTCAGTTCGTTTCGAAAGCCATCAATTTCTGCCTGGTACCCTTTATATCGAGGGAGATGGCCGTTTAAGAAAAGAACAGTGCCTTCGATTACGAGCCACTCCCTCTTTCGCATTCGAATAAACACGTACTTGCTGGTTATAACGCAAGAGCTAGAAGATGAGGCCGGTTCTTCCTTTGCACAACGTACAAACGTTCGCGCGATAAAGTGTGCAGGTCACCGGATTGCACCTATGCCTAACCTTGGGCATCTATTCCACGCCTCTCTGCATATTTCTTCTTCTGAGACTCACGATTAATGACCGTGCTTTCCATCGGCACACAGCTTATTCGTTATGCTCTGTTAGCTTCTACTAATGACACTGTCAAGACTGTTGTTCGAGGCTCCCCAGCAGAGACTGAAAATACCGAGGCTGTGTCAAGTCCCGGTTGCCTTTATTAAAAGAGCAATTGCTTTTCCTCCACACTGCGGCTCATTTCATGCGCGAGCTTTTGTATGTTTTACAGACGACAATAGTTGAAACGCGCGACTATATCATTAAATATACAGTGCAATACAATATAATATAGATGATTCTGTAGAGGAAGCAAAATGAAAATTCACATGCCTTGAAACAGAGAAACTGCGCTGTTCGAAAAACTAATTTTGTTCCTTCTAGGCAGGCTCGTAGCCAGAATTTTTTTTAAGTGGGGTGCATTTTTTAAACGTTGTGAGAGCTCTGCATATCCATACTGTGATATTGATAAAACAACAGCTTCCAGCCTCCCCCCCCCCCCTTTGGCCGAAGTCAAGCTCCTAGGTTGTTTAGAGGTATCAACTGGGAGCAGAAAGATTTTTTTAGGTTGCACCTAGATTGTTGCAAAACATTGGCTAGGCGAAGCTGGTTGTTTCTACATTGATTCTCGATTAGCGGTCCGAAGTAAGCCGCCCATAGTCACGGACACCTGCCGGGCTCCGAAACTCGATGGACAGAATCTCACTCCGAAGCTAAGCATTCGCACCTCTCATAGATCTACGGGCAGGTCGTCGTTAAGATGATGCCTTCCATCCCTTTGGGTTCTCTTGCATCTGCCGTTGCCTTTCCCCGTTCCCTAGCTTAGAACCAACAGCTTTCTGCTCCATTTTTAGTGGAGCAGTCGTGAGTATTGGGAACGGGTTTTTACTGTAGCACATACTGGTTGTTGATGATCGTACCTTTCTGGTAGGCTGAAGAAATTCCTGTACCGCTTAACCGTTTGTTGGGCCGACTGTCATATTTTGTTATGTCAACGCGAGAGCGTTAAAAAAATTGCCCGCAGCTTCCCTCGGGGGAACACTGAGGAGGATGCGGAGCATATAATTGGTTAACGGGGTGTTAAAGTGCGACTTACTTGGGTCGATGGCTAAATTGGTTAACGTGGTTGTGAAATGGGGTGTTAAATTGCGACTTACTTGGGTCGATGGCTAAATTGGTTAACGTGGTTGTAGGAGGGGGTGTTAAATGAGTGAACACGTGCACACGTATGCGAAAGGGCGGCGCTGGTCGAAGGGACGTCGATCATTGTGTTTGTGGATTCGTTGACATTCATTTCACGGCGACTTCGGACGTCAACGCGCCGTACAAACCAACGGACGAGCGGCAACTGAGCGAGCGAGCGCCGACCTTGAGTATATATACAGCGCGACGGCGCATGCGCTGTCAGCTGTCGAATGTTCTCGAAGGAGAAGCGCGCGCGCGGCACAGATGGCGACGGCGCGACGGCGCATGCGCTGTCAGCTGTCGAATGTTCTCGAAGGAGAAGCGCGCGCGGCACAGATGGTGGGCGACGGCGCGACGGCGCATGCGCGCGCGTCAGCTGTTGAATGTTCGAGAAGCGGTGCGGACGGCGCACTACAAGGCGCGAGTATAAGATGCTTCCGCATCTAAAATTGCCCGCAGCTTCCCTCGGGGGAACACTGAGGAGGATGCGGAGCATATAATTGGTTAACGGGGTGTTAAAGTGCAACTTACTTGGGTCGATGGCTGAATTGGTTAACGTGGTTGTGAAATGGGGTGTTAAATTGCGACTTCCTTGGGTCGATGGCTAAATTGGTTAACGTGGTTGTAAGAGGGGGTGTTAAATGAGTGAACACGTGCACACGTATGCGAAAGGGCGGCGCTGGTCGAAGGGACGTCGATCATTGTGTTTGTGGATTCGTTGACATTCATTTCACGGCGAGTTCGGACGTCAACGCGCCGTACAAACCAACGGACGAGCGGCAACTGAGCGAGCGAGCGCCGACCTTGAGTATATATACAGCGCGACGGCGCATGCGCTGTCAGCTGTCGAATGTTCTCGAAGGAGAAGCGCGCGCGGCACAGATGGTGGGCGACGGCGCGACGGCGCATGCGCGCGCGTCAGCTGTTGAATGTTCGAGAAGCGGTGCGGACGGCGCACTACAAGGCGCGAGTATAAGATGCTTCCGCATCTAAAATTGCCCGCAGCTTCCCTCGGGGGAACACTGAGGAGGATGCGGAGCATATAATTGGTTAACGGGGTGTTAAAGTGCAACTTACTTGGGTCGATGGCTGAATTGGTTAACGTGGTTGTGAAATGGGGTGTTAAATTGCGACTTACTTGGGTCGATGGCTAAATTGGTTAACGTGGTTGTAAGAGGGGGTGTTAAATGAGTGAACACGTACACACGTATGCGAAAGGGCGGCGCTGGTCGAAGGGACGCCGATCATTGTGTTTGTGGATTCGTTGGAATTCATTTCACCGCGACCTTGGACGTCGACGCGCCGTACAAACCAACCCACGAGCGGCAACTGAGCGAGCGAGCGCCGACCTTGAGTATATATACAGCGCGACGGCGCATGCACTGTCAGCTGTTGAATGTTCTCGAAGCGCGACGGCGCATGCGCGTCCAGTGGAGAATCAGGAGAATTGTAGAATGTTCTGCACGCGGTGTGTAGAGGAGGAAGGGTGCACAGATGGTGAAGGAGTGAAGCGCGCGCGGTGTGTAGAGGAGGAAGGGATGCACAGATGGTGGAAGAAGGAGGAGGAAGCTTGCGGACGGCGCCGCACTACAAGCCTCGAGTATTAGATGCTCCGCATCTAAAGCTCATTTTGCGGAACATTGGCGTCTGCGTTGGCGTTGGCATTAGACGTCATTGGTTAGGAGTGAAAAATCATCATCCCCTCTATGACCGAAGAATCTAGAAAGGTGCCAATAAATTGGAAAAAAAAGAAAGAAACTTCTGGGTCCGAGTGAGGATCAAACCAAGGCTATTGCTAATTGCTAATTTCGTGGCCACTTCAACGAACGGGAGAAAGCAGTGTGGGTGCTGACATTGAGCGAATCATTTTCATCGGTACATACAAACAGTTGTAATCATCATCATTGTATGTCAGGTGGCTTGTCTGAGTTGGGCCTCGAGCGGCTGCACTGAGATATGACATTGATACTGTCGTGTAGGACGTCATCTCTTAATATTATAATTCTCATTCTAAGCTTGTTTGAGTCTACTGCAGGATAAGAAGACCCACACAATGGCTTCAAATGTGCCCTACCCAGGGCGAGCAGTTTTCATTTTATACCTAAGAATGTCTTAATTTTGTCACACTATCAAACTCTCTCCCTTTTTCGGCTGCGCTTACCGTCCAGTGGTAACCACACTGTTGGTGTTACTGTCCACTGGTTACCATCTCTCGCACTGTCCACCGGCTACGTAATTCGTGACCACCTCAGATGCATTTTTTTACCTTGATGTAACTAGGCTACCTCCAATCTCTAATTTTTCCCTGACCCACTCAGCCACCTCTGCTGGCTTGATGTACTGCTATCATTTGTTTTGTTCCATCGCTCACTGCCCCGTACTGAAGTTCTCGTCTTTGATTTTTTTTGCTTTAGTGTTATAGGCCCAAATTTGGGGAGATAACGGCACGCAGTTATTGCATGAATTTACCCTAGTGACATTGGCTAACTCTTTCACATTCTTTGGAAGCAGCTGCCGAATGCGCTAGCCTATATTTATTACCTAATAACTATTTCGTTCTTGATTAGGCTCTCCTGTTGTATACTTCTCCTAGATACGCATATATATGTTTCCACTGCAATGTATTGTTTCTTATTGTGCACATTTATTTTTTCACTATGATAATAAGCCCTATTTTTGCCTTCTTCTTATTCAATTGTAGGACTGCTTTATTACTCTCTCGGTTTATTTCCTGAATCGTAGTGTGTGTGAGAAATTGTTTTTAACAATTATTGGTTTGGCTGAGTGCCGCCATTGCAGGTGCTGAAAGCGCTCCAGTCATTTCAGGCTCTACAGTACACAATACAATGAACCCCTGCGGATGACAAGGAAGGAAATTCGCCCTTGGTGGTAACACTTTAGGCAACATTTAACGCAGAGAAACAGGACAAGAAGGGATGGAGACAAATGTGCCCGTTTTATCCCAACCGAAGCAAAATACAAAACGTAGGGATATTCACACGCTACGCCCCCTTGTCATGCGTAGTCAAGTACATTCTTTGTCATTCTCATTTTTACAAGAGATGCACAGAGAAAGGGATTTTTTTCTGAGCATGATCTGAGGCGACATAAATTTTCGAAGTACTGCTCATCCAATAATACCAATCTGTTGTTTGACGTTGTGAAACCATATATATATATATATATATATATATATATAACAAAAATTCCTGCCTATGATGTCTGCCCACGGCAAGTTATATTTTCACCCACTTTTCTTTCTTCAGATTTACCTTACGATTCGGTCTAATAACCTCCCCAATACCCCTATACTTAATTTGGCATTATTATCTGTAAGATTTCATTATTGTGTCAAAACACGGAAAAACGAGCCTTTATAAGTATACACTTCTTTATATATATGTAACGTATCAAGTGATGGTTAGGAGAAGTAGAGAAGAAAGAAGTGAGAACAGAATAAACATGGGATATGAGCCAGGCCACGTCGCCCATTCATCATAGCGTCACACAAGTCGACAGGATGAAGACCTGGCGGCCACTTCACCAACCAGCCACCATCTTCGAACGTTTCAGCAAGACGCAGTGACCGAACGTGGACCACGAAGTACATCCGAACACTACACCAAGACCAGCATCATGACTGCACCATCAGACGACCTTGACATCCCCAAGTACACCGGATCAGCAGACGATGGACCCGTACAGGACTGGTTCAACCTTTTCGAGCTCCACACCACCGCTGCATCCTGGTCGGAACGGGAGATGATCATAAACTTCACTGACTACATCTCAGGTGAGACATTCAAGTTTTACCTCACCCACATCTTCGAGAACGATGAGTCTTGGAAAAAGATCAAAGAAGAATTGATCAGTCGTTTCAAGGAACAAAATGAAGACCTGTCCATACTTCATCAGCGGAAAGCTTTTCAACTCGCCCATCAGAGTTACGCGAAGTCTTTCCGCAGTAAGCCTGTTTCCCAAACGAGACCTCAGAGAAAATATACCGCCATTGCACCATCATATGACTCTTCCGAAAAAAAACGTCACGCATTCGAACACCGACTGGTAACTTGCACGTCGCAACAGACAAGGTAAAGCCTCCGTATACCGAAAGGAATTTATACCATTTCGGCAAAAGACTAAACCTGAAGGCGGCTTTCCCAAGAACAATGAAATCGGCATTTTCAACGTGTTCACTGCACCAAAACACTTCACATTTTACTTAACCACCCGAATCCCTTGATGCTTCGTGTCACACACAAGGCCCAGACGGTTTCGAGCGCGCGACGGAATTTACGCGTGACGAGCTAGTGAATCCTCACAATACCAGCCCCTACCCTGACGTTCCGGACCAGGGTCGTTCGACAGACATTCTCAGCCTAACTACGCTGCAAAAAGAAAAACATACGCCATCAGAACAACCTGAAGCCATGTCTGTTGTGCTCTCATCGTCAAGTGATAACACACAAGTGAGTCAAGGCACTGCAAGAATCTCGAATCCACCAACGCCGGCACATTGTAAACTGACAGAAGCATTTACAATCAAGGATGACTCACAACCATCTTGGGAGCTTTCTCATCAGCCTGTCACGCTGCTTTCATCGCAAGACAAACCCAGCAGTACAGTGTCGACTACCGACAATCTACTGATCACATCACCATATAAAGAAAAGCAGACTCATATTCCTGAAAGAGGCCCATCTGACGAACTTTCACAAGAAGACGAGTAATTTCAACAAAGGCAACTCCACGAACTCCAAGAACTGCAACGGCTACTCGAACAAGAACAACGATCAAGTGAAACCTCCTCACGAGTACACTTGTGGCTGAAAGATAATCAGAGACAACATCAATAAAAGAACCAAAGACAAAGTCGATGCCTAAGCCATCTTCGCAGAAAGCAACGTCGACAAAGTTTTCTGCACCAATTCTCAACGCCGTGTCTACGATTCAACAAACTGAGAGAAGACCACAGAAAGCTACGAAAGAGATGTGCAGCTACCACGTGTACAATGAAGGAACAAAGGCGTCATACTATCAGCTTCGGTTCTCGCACATGCAGGCTGCAAGCACTCGTTCTGTCTCAGCCACGACACAGAAAGCAGCGTCTACGACGGAGAACTTCGTGCCAACGACATCCGATTCTCAAATGCTACAAGTACCTCGACCCTTGTTCATTCATGACAAGAATCGCTCTGTCATCAGTAAGTTCTACGCTCAAGGCGTGCTTCTGTTGGTCAGAACGCAACAGTCAACCTCGCCCACCAGATTTGTCACAAAATTCATTGAACTGCTTAATCGGCCTTGAAGATTTAGTGAGATTGTGGAACGCCTTCTGGACATGAAACTGAATTTGGCCATTATTTTGTTTATACTCCTCTTGAACTTGTTCTACTTTGTAGCATGTACCATATTTCGGGAGAGGGGGAATCATGTGACGTATGAAGGCATGGTAGAAGCCGATGAAGAAGAAGTGGTTGACAATGGAATAAACATAGGGTATTAGCCAGGCCACGTCTCCCATTCATCATAGCGTCACATATATATAATCTCAAGTACATCCTTTTTCATTCTCAATTTCACAAGAGAAGTACAGAGACAGGGATTTGTTTGAAAGGGATTTTTTCTGATCATGATCTGTGGCGACGTAAATTTTCGAAATAGTTTAACAATAGCAATCTGTGGTTTCATATATATATATATATATATATATATATATATATATATATATATATATATATATATATATATATATACAGTATGTAAAAATGGAGGCAGGTTAATTTGAAAACAAATATCTCGTTTGCTATCATGCACTAGACTAGAGAAGGGGAGACAGAAAAGTAAAGAAAACGAACTGAGCGAAAAAGGAAGGGAAGCAGAAACCACGATATTAATATAAAGATTGCCGTACTGTAGCACTCCCGATATTTTTACTATCTCGTATTCTTTAACGTGGACTGACACTACACAAAACACAGGCCTCCAAGGTTTCACCTCCATTGAATGCGACCACCACAGCTGGGGTGGAACCCGTGACCTTTGTGTCAGCACCAGAGCAGCGCCCACCGCGGTTACAACGAGGCGGACAGCGGGTGCACGCTCACAAAATACAATTCTTCATCCGACAGGGACAATGATTGCGGGCTTGCCTAATCGCTACCAAACTTTGCTATTTTGCCGGCTTCTTGTGGTATTCTGGTTAGTTTAACAGCGAAAGCTGTTATGAGATAGAAACTCGGCTCATGCGCAGTCATCCGCCACCGACGCCGTTGCCGGTGTCAATAACAAAAAAAAACGTAGCACAAAAAACACTGTGGGGCTCAAACCCAGGTCCTTAACGTGCCAGGCCAGTATTCTTCCACTGAGCTAGGCTGTTTTTGTTCTTTATTGCCTTGCATATCAAGACTGTTCACATTTGACATATTGCACAATAGTAAAAAATTAAGTGCGTTACAAAATACAACCACAGAATTCCTTGAGGTACCGTCAGCTCTCAGCTGACTATTGATAAATACTTAGACATTCGTAACGATCGCTCAATGAGCCCCATCCAGTCTGGTACATAATTTCGGCCCTTCAGCACTTCAAGAAATTGGCACACGGATTGGCGAAAATATTGGCGCACAGATAGCGCTTCTGCATGCGCTTTTTCAAAGGCACATCGGGTTTTCCATATAGTGTGGAGACCCAGAAGCATAATTAGATCATAAGGTACACCTGCCTCGTTTTTAACCGAAAGAAACCGGATGTGTGTACTTAATGCTAATCATTTTTTTCAACGTTCTTTGCAATATGTCCTAGAAAAAGACCCCGCTCCAGGAATCTATAAACACGTGTTCAATTGATTCCTGTTTATAACACAAGTCACAATTTGTACTACATGGCACGAATATTCCCTTATTCTGCAACCACGTTTTAACTGGTAAGGTTTCACACGTTTTTTAACACATTTTGAAACATCCTGCCCTCGGCCTGCACATTATAGCTGACGGTACAATGGTACACGCAGTAAAACATCGACAAGGTCTTTATACAATTTTTACGTGGTACTTCAGCCAGATACTCTAACGAAAATCTCACTAAAAAAGTGGAAAGACGAAACAACTTCCTTTAAATACTCTTGTATTGGTCCCTGCGTATTTGATGACGATACGAGAAATCCTGGCAGCACTTTGGATAACGTTAGTTGTGTAACAGTTCTCAAAAAGGGGTCATCTACATTACGCAGAAAAAAAACGATCGACAAGTTGGCTTATGTACAAATGAACTAATCCGTTCTCTAACTTTTCTAAAGAGGTTTGTGCGGCTAGATCTTTTCCAGACAGAGCTCCGAATAAAAACTGCAAATTCTCTCTGTATTTTCTGTACACTTATTCTACTGCAGTACAAAACCTGCATTACGCACCACAGCTTGCTCACAAGAAACAAGTGGCACGTTGTGGCCCGTGCGAATATCGAAATAACCCAGCCTTTCGGTTTTTCCACATCATTGCGCAATGCCTATGTTTCTTTTTTCCAGACGGTTCACTGTCGTGATAAAACTCCAGCGGCACTCCTAAATACTTCACTGATGTTTCCGGCCATTTAAAGTTTAGAAATATTCTTGGCGTGATGTCCCATTCCCCATGCCAGAAGCCAAGGCACTTATCCCAGTTCACGGCACTACCACTCACCTGGCAAAAAGTTTTCACGGCATTTACAGCATGCATTATACTCTCATCATTTGTACAGATAATTACAATGTCGTCTGCGTATGCAAGGAGGCTAACCTCAGCTTTATGCAATTTAAAGCAGCTTATTGCAGTGTTATTAATTACACCTAATCAGAAAGGTTCAATAAAAAATAGTGATAGCGATAGTGGGCACACCTGTCTCACTGACCGCAGCACAGGTATGCGCTCATTCGCAGTTTTATTTATTACCAATCTGATGGTGCATCCAGTGTAAGCCATGCGCACTCTGTCGCTAATCAAACTCCCTACGTTAATGTGCTCAAGTAATGAAAGGAGCAAGTCGCAGCACGCGATCAAATGCCTTTTCGAGGTCAATTTCAAGCATAGCAATATTAAGATGCATAGCATCACAACTTTCTAGGATTGATCGTGCTATGTTTATGTTGGTCATTATTTTTCTTCCCATTATGCAACAAGTTTAGTGGGACCCAACTAGTTTTGTCATAACTGTCTGGAGTCTTCTGGCCCACATTTTAATCATTTTATAGTGAACATTAGTTAGGCTAATTGGTCTATATGAAGTAACACTTCTTAAGTTCACGGGATCTTCTGTTTTAGGTATTAGGACCGTGTAGGCTGACAAGAACGATGGTGGAAGTTGTTTACAAAAAAGCCTCGTTAAATACCTCCCTCAAAATAGGTGCAAATTGTCTTTGAATTCCTTGTATACTGCAGCACTCAGACCATCAGGTCCTGGAGACTTACCATTGTTTAACATATCAATTGCTTTTTTAACTTCTTGCTCTGTTATATGCAATTCTAAAATTTCCTTCCTTTCTTCCTCAAGTCTTCGCATTAATGAAATGAAATCACTATTAAAACAATCTGCGTGTACATTGGTTGGTATGAATAACTTTTTGTAATGTTCAATAAACGCACCGGCTATTGCTTCTTTCGTATGGTACCTTATTCCTTTATATTCTATTTCTCTTATTTCACTTTTACAGGCATATCTCTTCTCAGCTCCAAGAGCTCGTTTTGTTAGCATCTCTCCCGCTACCAAGTTTTCTGCTCGAGCTAGAATCAATGCTCCGTGATAATGTTCTTGGTCTATCAACTCTAGCTTTTGTTTAGTTCTGTTTATCTCCTCTGAAAATGTTCCGACCTGAGCACATTCTTCCACTACTAGCTCTTGCAAGTTTTCACGCAAGCACACTTCAAGCTCTTTTTCAGCATTTCTCAAGGTACTGGCTCTCTCAAGAGCTTTCAGTTTAATTGGTCTGTTTATATATTTTCCACTTATGTCCCAATGATTCAAGTGTTCTATTTGCTAAGTATTCTATGCCCTATAGAAAAATGCTATTATTCTCTTCCTCCTTTAATAGCTTTACATTAAATTTCCAGAGGTCCCAAGAGAACTGTTCGTTATTTACTTTTATGTTTACCCACTGAGAGTGAAACCAAACAATGATCACTAAACGTAACAGGTGTAACCCTCTAATTATGGCACGAAGGAATGATGTCAGAAGACACGTATACTCTGTCTAGTCTAGCATGGCTTGAACGCGGAAAGTGGGTAAACGTAATCCCTTTTCTATTGCAAAGACATTTACCCACGTCCTCTAGTCGAGCCTTCGCCACAATATCGATTAGAACGGCAGTGCTTGAATCTCTGTATGGCCTGAAACTTGATTTATCTATACTCGAACAAACGCCGTTGAAATGCCCGGCCAAAATTAGCTTACGTTCACATTTCAAACACACATCAAGTTTTAAAAAAAACTCCTTTCGATCTTGAATCACAGTGGGTGCGTACACACAGATTACTCATTTTTCTCTTGGTAAGGATAAATCACTTATAATAAAACGACCCGCCTCGCAGGTAGGTATGGACTCCACTTTCGCATTGGGAAAGCGACGACAAACGCAGACGGCCAGCACCCCGAGTCTTTTTGGAGCCAGCCATTCGCCACTGCCCTTGATCTGCCAGAGTCGGACGCTGCTGGGACGCCGTGTCTCCCTCATTCAGTCGTCACTTTACTGGCGTAGTTCAGACTGTGTCCATGTCCAAAGTAGCGTAGCGGCCCATGGCTGGTTCAGGCTTGTGTTGGGTTTCCGTGCGAGTCGAACGCGGTTGCGTTGTAGTGTCCATAACCGTATTGTCACGTGTGTCTTGCTTAGGTGCCTCCATCTCTCTCTCGCTGGTCGCCACTGCATGAGACGCCTCCACCGCTAACTCCGACGCCGCAGCCCTCTCTGCTTTCTCTTCATCCTTCAACAATTCAATGTGGTCGGCATTTGTTGCTCGCCTTGTTGCCCTGGCGTAGGAACGAGTACAGTCCGCCTGATCATGCCCAAAAGCACGACAACCAGCGCACCTAGGCACCCTGCAGTCGCAACGAATGTGTCCAGTGTTCCGGCAACGCAGGCGCAGCGGCACTCTTCCTGGCACGACCACCAGTGCCGTGCCGCTCCCGAGACGCATCTAGTGGGGTATGCGATCCGTAGTAACGCCTTCCTTAAGTAATAGCCGAACGAATCTTGTGGTTGACTCAACTCTTTCGAAGACTTCGTCTCTCCACCTGTCACTGATGACTTCTTTCACTTCACCGTACTGCCGGAAAGCACGCCGTACAGCCTCAGCGTTGACGTCAAAGGCTACCCAATGCAACTTGAGAGGCACCTCTTGCTTCTCTGGGTCGACGACGATGCAGGGCCGGTCTTTCACGGAGAGTAGCCCAGCGTCCAGAAGTGTCTTTTAGATGCGGAGCATCTAATACTCGAGGCTTGTAGTGCGGCGCCGTTCGCAAGCTTCCTCCTCCTTCTTCCACCATCTGTGCATCCCTTCCTCCTCTACACACCGCGCGCTTCACTCCTCCACCATCTGTGCACCCTTCCTCCTCTACACACCGCGTGCGCTTCTCCTCTTCACGAACATTCGCTAGCTGTATAATGTAGCGCGCTTGCGCCGTCACGCTTCGAGAACATCGGCAGCTGACGCGCGCGCATGCGCCGTCGCGCTTCGAGAACATTCGACAGCTGACAGTGCATGCGCCGTCGCGCTGTATATATACTCAAGGTCGGCGCTCGCTCGCTCAGTTGCCGCTCGTCGGTTGGTTTGTACGGCGCGTCGACGTCCAAGGTCGCGGTGAAATGAATTCCAACGAATCCACAAACACAATGATCGACGTCCCTTTGACCAGCACCGCCCTTTCGCATACGTGTGTACGTGTTCACTCATTTAACACCCCCTCCTACAACCACGTTAACCAATTTAGCCATCGACACAAGTAAGTCGCATTTTAACACCCCATTTCACAACCACGTTAACCAATTTTGCCATCGACCCAAGTAAGTCGCACTTTAACACCCCGTTAACCAATTATATGCTCCGCATCCTCCTCAGTGTTCCCCCGAGGGAAGCTGCGGGCAATTTTTTTATCCTCATCTGTCTTCATGTTAAGAAGCCAGACATGCGACATCTGATACGCTCCCATGCCGCTCTTCTCTTGGATGATGCCTAGTTCTTTGAGCGGCTTTCGGAAGTCATTAATCCCGTACGGACGTGCTGCGATATCGCAGTGCAGAATCAATGTGCGTCTGAGTCTTTCTCCGGATGGCAGTTGTGGCAGAATTAAAGGGCAGTGCTTAGGAAATGATGTGCACGAGGAACCACGGCCAGCGTCGGCCACTGTCACAGCTCTTGACGAGCCTGCCATCCTGCGTCCGCACGCATCGGTAACCAGAAGCAGAACGGCAGGCACTGAGCTACGCTGGTGCTTGTGACTTGTTGGCAAACTTGCTTTATGCCGGCTTTATGTCGGGAAAGCAATCGCATTATTACGACTTATAAAGCCTTTTAAACAAACGAGAGAACAAACAGTCGTCGCACAACACGAACAGTGTAACGAGTTGACCGTCCAATGCTCCAACCCGTTACAAAAGCTTGTTCTCGTTCCCCTATTAACTGTGGCGCATAACCACTAATTTCTAATCGTCGTCAGCTGCTGCATGGATGATTCGAACAAAGTTCCTTGCAATTGTTTAGCGGATACTGCGCTTCTCAGAAGAATGACGAAAAATAGCATTGTGAATGCCAGCCTACTAACCAGAAGTTTGTTATTAATGCCCTATAGTGGGTATCAAGCAAGTGTGCTTGCAGCAGTTACCCAATGAGTGTTTTCAAAAGGCTCTTAAACGCCATTCTTTCAGCTTTCGCTGTGACTGTGCTGCGCCTTCCACTCCGACCAGGCGTTTTTTTTATGGTTGGTCAATTCTCACAAAACCCGGGCTCACCAACAAAGTTTGCAGAGCACCGCAAGCCACCAATAGTTATCGTTGTCTGCAATGTTGCAGTGCTCTCATTACCTGTCGACTTGCTTTCTGCGGGCAAGTGGTCTTAGAGACAGACTGTAAACAGCGTCGTGGATCGTCTGATGATCTTCTCTCTCTTTTTTTTACAACGTCTCTTTTCTCTCATCTTTTATCCCCCTTACCCCCTTCCCCAGTACAGGGTAGCCAGCCGGTCTGAGAACTGGCTAACCTCCCTGTCCTTCCTCATTTATTCCTGCTACTCCTACTCCTTACCTGTCGACAGCGCACCACCTGTGGGACGTATTGTATTTCTCTAGAAATTTGAAGCTGATACACTTCTCTACAGTCCAGGAACTAGGCTCCATGTCTTATCTTGCAAGCAGACCTCTTCTGAAGGGCTTCACTGCTGAGTCTCTAATTTAATTAGGCTCCAATGGTCGGAGAAGACTACCTACACATTAGCACGTGACACGGCTCGTTTTATGTTATGAGAAATTTTTCGTATCTACGGCACCACAGCTGTCCTGTTTTGTGCAGGATCAACGTTGGAATTACGACCTTGATGAGTGCACATTTTGTCCACTTATTTGCGCATCTTTTCTTAAAATAAGAATGACGAAAGATCGTACTTTTCTGCGCATTACATTTGGGTGCAGCGTGTGAGCATATATTTGTGATTCGGGCGAAATAAACAGTTCTGTGGAAAGTTAGCGCGCTTACTATGTTCACCGCTTTTGTCGCTCACCGTTGTGTTTCTCTTCACATAGTTTGGCCTGTAGCGATTGCCTAGCTGGTCTCAAAATATATGCGAGCCCTTTACCAACTCTGCATGGAGACGTTTTTGCAGCTAGAGCAAACACGCACGCACCCACGCACGCACACACGCACACAAACAAACAAACAAACAAACAAACATGTACTGAGTGCGTATATGTTGTATAGCCTGCACTCGCAAACGAGAAATGAACAGTATAGCTTTCGATGGTTGTACCCTTTGCAGCAACTGGAATAGATTGCTATATCCTTTAAACGGACTGCGTTCTGAAATATGCGCTCAAACGTGCGCAATATTCGATAGCCAACTATCTTTTGCTGAAACGTGAAACTTTTATTTGGCGGGATCATTAGCAGTTTTCATTAAAGTTGTAATCATGTTGTCATCTATTCAGCCCATTTAAAAAACGAATAATGTCTGCAAGAACAAATGAAAAATAATGATGCGGTCGCACTGTACTGAACGACGTTCTCCCATTTCAATCAGTAGATAACTCAGTTTCAGAGAAATTTAGATGGTTCTCAGAATTACGCTGCGTGGAACGCTCAAATGGATTTTAAAAATCATAAATGAAAATGTACGGGATCACTCGCTTGAAGTAAAAGATGGCGGCACGCAGGAAAAGTGTACAGAAGTAAAAAAATGCGAATACTATTTTTTTTTCTTGCAGCGTGGATGCAACATATATTGTGATGTTTTCATTCGATCGTTGTTCTAAAGTTAAAAGTTGACAACAACGTGAAAAGCGCAAAGCATTAAAAGGCGATGCGATGACAGGGAACGTGTTATATGAGGGCTGGCGCACCGAGTGGCGTCGCTAAAAAACCGTGCTGACGTGTAGCCTCTCACGTGAGACAAAGAGATTTCATACTCTGTGCAACGCTTTCGTCAGTCACTCGAAGGCATGGTCCACTTTCCGGCTTTCTTTGTCAACGCACCATCCCGGAGAGATCATAGCCTGCTTTCTACACATAATGGTGGTGGCGAAAAACATAGTTATCTTTCTGGATGTGCAACATTCACCGGCATATACCGAAAACACCGCTGTTGTCCGAGACATATCCATCCTTTATTTTGCATGAAATATATGCGCAAAACAAAATTCATGTCATCTCCACGAAGTGAATGCTCATGTGTGAGGCGAAGCTCAACGCTTATAGGTAAAATCGTGAAACATTCGCCCCACACATTATTTAAAGACGTGAGCGTTGTAATAGGGTGACGGTTTGTATACAATCTTTAATATTTTAAACATCGATGCATTTATATACAGAAGACGAGTATATTAAAGCAGATTGTGGTATGGTTATTATCGAACCACAAGCGGTCGTATACCTCGCAAATGTTGCAGAGTGAGTGGTCTAGGACGTCGCGCGTCGCGCTTGAAGCACGCTTCGGCGTTTCCAGACTGGTAACGACCCCTTCAGGCGCTTGGCTGCTGCATCCCGTGCCCGTTCTTCTTCCATGTTCGCTTGTCGCCGCTTTCCTCTGTCATCGGCCTTGCCGTTTCTCAGCCCAGGTCCGCTTCCGGCCACTTACATGACGTTTCTACTTTACTGGCTCTCAGAGCCAGGTTCACTTGTGAATGAATCCTCTCCCCTTCGGCCTTCCGGGATCTCTCCGCAGCGTCTTGGCGATGAGCAGGCATTGCTGCTGCTTTGAAAACCTGTGGCGCTCATTCGTCTCTGAGGTGATGAGTAGCTAACGAGTACGCCGAGTGTGCAGTGGAGTGTTTGGAGCCTGGGAGTGCGAGTGTGCGCCGCGCCGCATAGTGAAAGGAAAGCGAAGGAGAGGCCCTCGCAATGCGAGCTACAGCTTAATGTGAGGCGGCCGTCACGTGCTTTTCCAGGGGGGCTGTGGAATTAGTTGGGCACGCCGCCATGTCGTGTCGTCTGCAGCACCAGGCGTATGACCGCGTTGTTGATAGTGGCTGGATTACTAAATGTGCATTTTTGTGCAGCTATTGCACTTCAAGGTTGATGCAATGTGTGAGAAGCCTACAGTGAGCCTTGGTCTTCACGGTTGCGAGTTTAGATCATATCGCTTGAGGTCGAAAGCGGTTTTTAAGATAACTCACGACCACCTCTTCGAAAATGGTTGGCGCCACAGTCTTGTTTTAATTCGAAACAGTGTTGTTGCGTGCCTCATCAAAGGAAGCGTAGGATTGCTAGACGAGAACGGCAGCGTCTACGGCTCCTAAAGCGAGAGGTGGGGGTGAGACGTTCTTGTGTATGACGATCAAAACTATCGAGAAAGCAGTATTGGTGGCCCACTGTTCTTTAGTCACGGCTAGAGGAGCTTAGCCCATAAAATTCAATGCATGCTGTCTAAATGATTGTCATGTTTCAAGTAGTAACGTGGTTAATGACATACTTTGTCCACAAGCATCACAAAATCAGAACACACCATGACAAACACCAGTTTTGGGGACTCGCTCGCTGGATTTTGCGCTGACCGGTTGTGCGACCGGTGGCGTACGGCGAGCAAGTCGGCCAGAGCACAGCTATGAGCGACTGGCTAGCCCTATGCCATCTCCTGACGCCGACAAGAGCTCTCGCTGAGTGGTGCCCCATCCTCGGACTCTTGCGACCGTGTCCATTTTTCTTATTTTCTCCTTGCTTCTGAGTGTCGCTCTCCCAGCCCGACGCTCTCTCCTTCCTCCTATCTCAATCTCTATACCTTTTGATCTTATCTTTTTAATTCCTCCTTACCGCATTCCTGTGAGCAACTGTTGAGGTTTCGCACATAATGCAGACAGTTATGGGGCTCACTGTAACCTTTTTTTTCTCTCTTTTAAGAATCACTTACACAACTTTTGTGTTCCTTTTTTATTTAGTTTTTTATTTATTACTGTAAGCCTTTCTCAGGCTCATACAGGGTGGGCGGGCAAATATACACAGTCGCGTACAAACCAGGAAATATCGCACTTAGCGGAAGAAAACATAATCACAAGATGCTGGTGAAAAGAAAACTTGAACGATGAAAGCAATTGCAGAAAATCATGGGCAGGTCACAAAACATCATCGAGGTATCAGTAGGTGGTACAGTGATAAGTGTGTTCGGAAGTGCTCACAAACATCAAAAAACAAAGGTTGCTTTTACTCTTCATAAGACAGGCTTCCTACATGCCGAACAAATGCATATGCAGAGGAAAGATTAACGCATTCAGTGGCAGTTTGTTCCACTCTTCAACTGCAGATGGGAAGAGTGAATATTTAAAAGTGCCACAGCGTGACATGAATGGCCTGATGCACTTATTATGGTTGGTACGAAGACGGTGATGATTAGGCGGCTTTATATAATTGTCTTTATCTATGTTTCAACTGCTCTGTTACAAAAGAAAAAGAAACTTTAAGGAAGAGACACGGCGAAAGGCTGCAAGGGTCGGTAAGCACGCCCGCCTGCACAGCTCAGTGACGCTGTCATGCCTCGAATACTTAGAATAGATAAAGCGAAGGACCTTGCGTTGGACGATTTCTAATTTGTTGGAAAGATATTTTTGGTGGGGGTTCCAAACAATGCTGGCGTACTCGAGGATAGGCCTTATGAGAGATTTATATGCTGTCAGTTTTACATTAGAATGCGCCAATGCAAGTTTTCGATGCAGGTGCAGGAACCCTAGCTGGCGATAGGCTTTTGTGTATGTGCTGCTTATATGTACATCTCACTTTAGTTTATTTGTAAACATGACGCCCAGGTGTGTAACAGCATCATTTTTTGCAATTTTTGTGCCATCCGAATTGTAACTAAAATGTTGCATTGTTTTTCTGCGAGTTATGCTAAGGGAAGCTGTTTTCGACACGTTAATTTCCATTCCCCACTCAAGGCACCAGCATGCAATATTAGCTAGTGTGGTGTTAAGTCTAAGCTCTGTCTTCGTGATATTTGCGGCCAAATTATGTTATGAAGCAAGTACCAACGAGGCCAACAATTCGTTTAGTAACATGGTGTTGCATCGTTTCTCCCCTGACTTACTAGTTCTACATTAACTACGAGCTGCATTTTCTCCGTAGTGAGAAGCATGACTTTGTAATTCCACATTATGAAGCATCAAATTTTTGTCTCTACAGTAGAACAAGAAAAATTGCCTCTTTTGTTTTACAGCAGAAAAATGTTACCTTCCAGTCCACTCTGCGAAGGTTATTCGCCGCACAAAATCTGGTATCATCTGACACTATGGACCAATTTAACGTAAATAAGAACGTTATAGCAATGTAAGGAAAAAAAATTGAAGGTAAGTAATTTATGTGCCCTTCGTGATAGCTTAACTTTGTTTAAACCATAATGAGCCTTAAGTTTTGAAAATTTTCGTCCGCGCATTGCTGCACTTGACACAAATTTTCGACAGTGAACACAAATCAGCTGCTTCAACTTGCCGTCTTCCTGCCACAACGATGACTTTTTTCTGATCTCATCTTTAATGTTGCGCCACATTTCAAGTACGAATGTGTAATGGGGTTCCTGCTTGATTCGTATGCTACAACCGTGGTTTCGTGGCATTCTACGAATGCACCTCATTGTCTATAACGCGGTTTCAATACTTGATCTATGCTTCGATTTCATAAACGACCCTACCATCCGGATGCGATTTCATGTTAACAATGAGCCCTGAGTAGGGGATCGTTTCAGCGTGAAAACGGGCCTCAAGTTGTCATGCAAGCCGAAGTTATTGTGCATTTCATGCAGTTTCCTTCTCAAATGAGCTCGCTGTGAGAACGCTGTGCTTTTCTTCAATCGGGTAGACAGGGACTTTCGACAGCGTGCGCGTGGTCGCATTGAGCCACGGACTGGCGCGTCTTGTTTCTACTGAACAACCACAGCGATTACCGTGGGCTCTTTCGGTGCCCGTGTCGCATTCTCTGCCGCTACAGAAAGTGCCGCAAATCACTTGGTGAGAGCAGGATGCCGGAGACTTGTTTTCGGCAGGGTGGCGTGCACTGTGGCGCTATCAGACTGCGGTTTCAATTAAAGGCAGTCGCAAAAAGCCTCCCTGCGTGCGGTGTTCATTAGCCGCGTCGAAACAGTTAACACCAGAAGAAAACGAAAGTTTGTTTGTTTGCGCAGAAAGGAGGGGGAGATTGCCCCGAAGTTGCCGAAACTCAAAGGCTAGAGCATTAAACCGCTTCGAAGAGATAGCAGTAGAAAAACAAATATGCGTACTTGGGTTGTTGAGTCAGGTCATTAGAGGCTAAAGGCTAAGCTTTTCTTCCTTGAATTAGAACATATGAGTCTAGAATAAAATAACTGGGAAGGCAGCATATACTGTCCTCTTGAGAGTTCGTTTAGCAATGACGTACTCAGCGCTGCCGTTGGTACATAAGTGTACTCTTTCCTAATCGATAACAACGATGCGATGGTATACTTACCAAAGCTACGTACAAATGCAGTGATAGATATATAATTCGTGCGCATGCAAGAAAAGGTGGCGCCATTAAATTCTACATGTTGAGTTGAGCGTTATTCACTGTATGGCATCTTGGGTAACTCTGAAAGAGCTAGAAAATCTGCATGTGTTCATGGCAGTTTGGGAACTACCATAAATTATTACATACTGTCTTCTACCTTTAGTATAGAAATAAAACATTTTACAATAGAAAACAGGCTCTCTGGTGACTTTAGTTCTGGCAACTCTAAATATTTCTGTCTCGAGTACAGGTCTAAACAACGTGTCTGGCCGTAACAAGACCTTCACTAACGGCCTCGCAATGGCGAAGTCGAAATATGTACTTCAAAAGCCACAGGGTGCAACATTGCGGCGAATGATGATGATGTCATTGGCTCCGCATTTCAGCGTCACCCCCGGAAGCTTTTCAGGCCTGCGCGTCACGTGACGTGACGTCGACGACGTCACGTCGCGCCGGCCGGCCAGCCGCCCTTCGCTGGGTGGGTGCGCCAGCCGCGAGCGCTTGCCGCGAGCGCCCTTCACGCCTACCGACTCGGGCGAGGTTCCTTGACACCATGTCCGCACGATTTATCAAGGTATCGATTGCTCGTAAGGTTTAACGCGCCGACGCAACGCAGGCGATGAAGCGCGCCGTAGGGGAGGGCTCAGGATCAAGTTTGGCTACCTGGGAATCTTTATTGTGTGCCGAAATCTCGTACACACGGGCGTTTTTGCTTTTCGCCTCAATCAGAAATGCGGCCGCCGCAGCCGGGTATCGAAACCGCGCCCTAGTGCTCAGCAGCGCTACGCCTTAGCCACTGAGCCACCGCGGCGGGGGAACTTATCAAGGTATCAAGAAATAATGAATATCGTGAATGGAATAATGCATATTTATTTATCACAGCCAGACGCCGTCTGTACAAATATCACAGTGCGCATTGTTCTCGGTCCAGGCAGACGACAGGCAACACAAAATGTTGCCCTTAATGCTGAAAATATGCCAAAAGTACAAAACACAATATCTTGCGACATAAAACTCAGAAAACAAAACAGATTGTAACAGCAAAAACATCCCCGAGCTTTGGAACAGAAAAAGCACACTTTCATTTAAATTGTAGGTTAGAGGAAAACATACCATTCGTTTATCATAGTAGCAGTAGCAACACAAGGTATCAGGTTCAAACACTTGCCAAAAAATACAATACATAAGAACACTGGTAACTAAATTGTGGTCCACAGCATGATAAATGACAGAAAGAAAACTAATTGTACTGCCACAGGTAGGTCCATTTCCTAGGGAAAAAATCAAACAAAAATCTGAGAAAAAACAAATCACAGTACACAACAAGTCTGTACACAGAGTGCACAAGGAAAGTGTACACAGCTTAGGTACCAAAACGGACTATACAACTGCTACAGTAGGCACCGAGGCAGTTCGAGATAAAAAAAAAGAAAAAAGTACAGCACTTTTTAAAGCTAGCAACTTGTAAAGAGATACAAAACTGGAAACAAGGCTCATTTTACATAAGGCAGAAGTATACCAAAGAAATCAAGTCATGACATGCAATCAAATACACTCTGTGCAGTTTCACAAGAATAAATGTGAAGAGAAAGACGCGACGCTTGGAAAATTACTTTCCAAGAAAAATTCGGGCCTTTCTATTTTTCGCCTTCTGATCTTTTTCAATGCGTAAGAGATCGTTCCTTTGCTTGCACAAGTTGTTGAGCATTATATTTGCTGCACAGTTTGCAACCAATGTGATGAGGAGCTCGTAGGTGTGCCCGTTTTCACACGTATCTATGTCCTCAAGCCTTGGCAGAGAGTCCAGTGTAAGTTGCCGAACGACATTCTTTTGGTTTGGCCCATGGAGAAACTGGGTAGAGGTACTTTCCGTCATGAGCTTTCTAACTACAACCTCCGTGCACATAACTACTGTGATTACAAGAGCAGAAGGAAATTTGAGGCCACCCCGATCCAGTTGTGCGATTAAAGAATGGGCGTCCTCTCCTATTTCGGCCGTATTTCGGGTAACGACCAACTGCCTCTGGCAGCTTTCACACTTGAGAACTTTCATTGCAGCGTGTGCACACTACCCACCAACATAACCAATCACCGGCACTTGTGCTCTGAGCTCATCAAGGTCAGCATCGCTAACATGAACACTAAAAGAAGTGCCCGCATCCCTGACACTGTCCGTCTCTTCGATGCCTCTGAGATCATCGTTGCTCATCCTTGGAAGGGCATTTTGAAGGTGAATCCTTCCCTCGGTTTCGCAAAGCTGGCGAACAGATATGTGATACTGCCCACCAGCCATCTGCCTGTACTGTCCAAAGTGACTCTCGAGGGGATCCGTCTGGACTTTCCCTAGCAAAATATACTTAAAGTGAAGCTCACTAATGCAGTACTTCACCAATGCCAAAAGGCATTGAGCAGAAAGCCTCAAGGCACTCAATGTCTCCTGGGTAAGTACTCCGGTGTCGTGCCTATAAAATTCCCGCACATCGAGCCATGTGATAAAAGCGCTTAGAAAGCTTGCCTTTGGGTCATCTGTGTGGTTTGACATGGGCTCTTCGTAAACATTACGGTGATGGAAGCCCTTACTAGGTGTCTTTACATTGACAATGCTCCACCAACGAAGAATTATTTTGATGAACTCGGCGGTTGCTGTAGCATGTTGAAAATCAGTATGACCCTTGCGAGCGGCCAGGGCTTCGGCTACGTGCGGATTAAAAACCTGCAGTACGAGTTTGACGTCCTGTCGTTCAAAGCTGCTTGAATTTAGAGCTTTTGACGTCAAGCCATACCCAGACTTCAGAAGCAGGGGTGACTCCTCTTTATGCAAATCTCTCAAATGCTTAAATGAAGCAGTCATCTTGCATTCGGGATAAACTTCATTGTTCGAAAGCTCGAAGCGTGGGTAGAAAAAGCAAGTTCCAGCATTTTTCTGGTTGAGCCAGTTATTTCTTATGCATTTAATTAGATGTACAGCATCCACCATGTAAAATAACGGCTGATCTGGGTCTGCCGGATGCGGGTAAACAGGGCTAAGCTTTGGTTCTGGCAGAAACATCATCATTGCCTTCCTGTTCAACGAGTTATTGTCACAGACAACGGCTATGACCCTGTATCCAATCTCTTCTAAGCCCAAGATCACCTTCTTCAGCATGCAATGAAGATCTTCACCCTGTAAGGTTTTTACCGGAAGAATGTGCGCCACCTCCTTGAATGCGCTCAGCAAACTTTGTATCATAAACACGTGCACCGATGTGGCCGCTTCGTTGGAGTTAACTGCTGCACCACATATGTTCCCACCTTTGTAATCTAAACAAGGTTTGATATGAATCTCGTCAAGCATCAGCGTCACAGTGTGTTCATGTGCCTGCAGATGTTTGAATCTCTGAGACACATACTGAAGGAAAGTGTCGTCAGAAGAATCAACTTGTGGGCACATTTGAATAGACGAGCACACATTTCTAATAGTGCTTGGGTGGGGCAAAGTTAGTGCACCTGTGCTTCTCAGGAACTTGTAGGCATGTGGTGATATTGTACGCAAGATGCATGCAAAGACCATCACCTGTGCGCTATACTGAATGCGCTTTGCAGAAAGGAGTAGTAGCTGCTCCTTCATAAAGTTCACCGTCTCTTTCTTGCCTTCATCAATGCTGGCTTCCAATTTGTCCAGAAGGGAATGTATTGCTTGAGCCAGGTGGCGATAAGTGCAGCACTCCTCAGACAGCATCGACAGGTTGTTCAAAATTTCCAACAAGGAACTTACTTTTTGAACTGAGTGTGGTACAACAGCGCTACCAAGGTTCTTGATTGGTGAACCTTGATAGCAGGCAAAGACTTCAAGGTTTGCAAACACGGTCAATGACGCATTCAAACAAGGTTCACGATAGTCGATAATGTTCAAAAACATGGAGCACTCTTCTTTATGAATCACAGTCCACTTCGGAGACACTGACACCCCTTGCAGGCGAGCCCTTAGTTCTTCGAGGGACGAAAACCGGTCTCGTTCTTGCTCCGCTTCATATGACGCCAGCGACTCTTCTACAGCACGGGCGAGTTGGGAGGCTTCTTGTCGGCTCCTCTTGGCGTCAGGGGTTTCTCTCGTGCTCTGGTCTCGTACTGATAGGTAGGACGGACAGCCGGGAAATACCGTTGGGACAGATCCAGGACGCAACCGTGGTACTGGGAGTGCAACTTCAATAACTCTCCCTGTCCTTGGATCCGTGTACGATGTCGTCTTCTCGATGCATGAAGCGTCGAAATGATCCGCGCACACCTGCAAAAACGTTTCAAGAACGTCTGAGACGCCACTTCTCAAAAGAAAAAAATGCGCTCCCGTTTGCATGACCGTGTTTACAGTCCGTGTAGCTAAAACAAAGTCTACCTACGTTTCGCAAGCATCTAAATAAAAGCGCTGCGCTAAGCGGTACAAGCAACATGAAAGGAAACACGGGAGCGTGATGTCACCGCACTCTACGAAGCGCTTCCACCGAGAGCTTGCAAGAATGGATGACACCACGGCACTGTTAGTGAACAAAGCGCAGCTGACCATCCTTGCTGCGAACGTGCCTTTCTGGGCGATTCTCATCAACTGCTGGCGTCAGCGCTTCGCGAGGCCCGGCGGCCACACGCTCAAGTATTTCCCATCATAGGTGATTTCTACCCGAACAAGCAACGACAAGCTAAGAACAGGAGCATCTCAAATTCTTACCTTAGTTCACGAAGTCGGCACGAAGTCCTTCCTAGGAATGGCGCGTAGCCATTGTTTGAGAGCGTCGGCGTCTTTAGGGAAGGAAAACACTTGTATCTTTTTTCCTGTTTTGTAGTTGCCGGTGCATCCGGGTACACAACACTTATTCGGCATTGTCGCATCACTCCAGCATCACGCACGGAACGAAAATTGCCGCAAAACAACAACGGAAAGCAACAAACGTGAAACACCGTCAACACCACGCCGTCGAACCGTCACCCCCGCCGCCCGCGCTGCGCTCGCTGCCGCTTCCCCGAGAGTCGGCCGGCTGGAAATGACGTCAGATTGCTGGGCGCAGGCCTGAAAAGATTTTCCGGGGTTGACGATTTCGGCAGTAGTTCTTGGCTTCGTTAGCGCAAACGTATTTTCCGCGGGGAGAAGCAACTCCGCACAGCAAACAATAATGATGAAAATTAACTATGAATTGCTGTCAATGAAGAAGAGCGAGCCGATATTCTCTTGACTTGGAGAGAACATAACCAATGGCCTTTAATCGAATGACAATGTAGAATATATGACATTAGTTTGATAAACAGGAATATTAAGTGGTGATAATATTTTCATCCTCCTGAAGATTTTGCAGCAGCTTGCATACCGCCCTTATGTACACCTCATCAACTGGTTTGGTTTGCGCTTAAAAAAGTATGACGAAAATGGGCATATATATATATATATATATTGTGACGATGGAACGCGTTTATTTACAAGATGGATAATGCAGAGGTGTAGCTCAGCGAAGGATCAACAGCGTCGCTCGCGAGCCAGTCGAGTCTCCGCCTCCTCTTCGTCGAATCTTCACTAGCGTGTTTCACTTCCCGGTTCGCAGACGATGCCCTCTGGGCGAGTCACTCAGATGGTTGATGGTGGCACGGTTTAAGGCGCGCAACGTGTGTCAGTTGTGTTTTGCTAGAGCGGCGACCATTGCTTGTGACGCTCGAGATTACGTACGTGACGTCGCTGAGGTGGTCAAGAATGACAAATGGGCCAAGAACTTCTGGCACAAACCACGTTTGCAGACTGGTGTCCATAATCACACAAGATCGCCCTTACTATAAGATACGGAGCGATGGCAGGCGTCGTAACGTTTCTTAGAACGCTGCTGGGATGCCAAGGTTCGGAGGCGTGCGATGCGACGGGCTTCTTCTGCGCGGCAGAGCGTCTCGGCTGTCGAGGTATCCACGTCTAGTGTAAAAGGTAGTATAGTGTCGAGACAAAATCGTGTGGAGCGAGCGTACAGCAGGTAAAATGAACAGTAACCTGTAGTCTCATGCTTCGCGGTATTGTACGCATACGTGATGTAAGGTAGCACTTCGTCCCAGTTTTAGGGGCGAAGCTCCTTAGGGCGTGGGCTGTGCGTCCCCTGTAGCCTGTATGTAGCCACCTCTAGTTTAGTTCTTGCAGTGTTCACTAGATGGCGGTACCGTCCCCTGTATGTAGCCACCTCTAGTTTAGTTCTTGCAGTGTTCACTAGATGGCGGTACCGTCTCCTGTATGTAGCCACCTCTCGTTAGTTCTTGTAGTGTTTACTAGATGGTGGTACTTGTAGCTGATGATGAAAAGATGCAAGATGTTATAAACTAGAAAGCGGTACTTGTAGCTGATGAAAGACGCGAGATCTTATAAAATAGGAATGATGTCACATATGGCGCGTGTCATTGGTTGAAGGCAATCGTTCGATTTAGTGAGGCGACGTACGCTAGGGGGAGCGATGTAATAAAATCGAGTGGGCAAAATGTACAGAGTATTCATGGTTTACCAGGTTTACCTCCGGAGCTTCGCCCACTCATCATCATTCACTTCGTGGATATGGCGGAATTTTTTGTGCTTAGAATCGACATAAATAGACAGCATGTTCGTGAGAGTCCGGTTCGTGCGCTCTACGAGACCATTGGTCTGCGGGTGATATGGTGTGGCATGGCGGAAATGGCAGGCGGACAGACGCAGGATCTCTTCAACGACGTCGGCAACGAACTGACGTCCGTGGTCGCTAATGACAACGCGTGGAGGACCATGGCGGAGAATTATACAGCGAAGCATAAACTGCGACACGTGCATGGCCGTTGCAGCCGGTATTGCAGCAGTTTCTGCGTAGCGCGTTAGGTGGTCAACACAGACGACGACCCATCGATTGTTACTGCTCGATCGTGGAAATGGACCGAGCAGATGGACACCAACAGTCTCGAAGGGAGAGTTAGGAGGTGGAACAGGATGGAAAAGTCTTGGCGGCGTAACCGTGGGACGTTTGTGTCGTTGGCATTGTTTGCATCCAGCAACGTATTTTTCCGTGTCGTGTCGCATCTTGGGCCAATAGAACATTTGCTGGATTCGTTTGAGCGTTCTGGCGAAGCACATGTGGCCGCAAGTTGCGTCGTCGTGTAAGGACCGAAAGACGTGAGCCCGTAAAGTGCGTGGGACAACTAGAAGCAGACGGGCGCCTTGCCCGGAATAATTCTTTTTGTAAAGTACGCCTTCATGAACCACAAAAGAGCTTGGGTTTGCGTGTTCATTTGCGGAGGCGAACAGAGAATCTAAGGAGTGGTCTTCTTGTTGGGCTGCCCGGAAAGTCGCGAGATTAGGGAACTCAGAGGCAATAGCGCCGATATACTGGTCGAAGTTGTCAGCGTCGCACTCAGTCGTCGGTAGAGGAAGGCGCGATAGGCAGTCGGCGTCTGCGTGCCGGTTACCGCTCTTGTAGCGTACTGTGAAGTTGAACTCCTGTAAGCGCAAAGCCCATCGCGCCAGTCGACCAGATGGGTCTCGGAGGCCTACCAACCAGCATAGAGAATGATGGTCGGTGATTACCGAGAAGCGACGGCCGTAGATGTATGGGCGAAGCTTGTGCACGGCGAAAATGACTGCGAGGCACTCCTGTTCTGTGACTGTGTAATTTCGTTCTGCCTTGCTCAACGAACGACTCGCGTAAGCGGCCACGTGTTCAACATTGTCATGGCGCTGAACGAGCACTGCACCAAGGCCGATTCCACTGCATCTGTGTTAATTTCCGTTTCAGCAGAAGGATCGAAAGGGCGTAGTACCGGTCCTGAAGTCAGTATGAACCGAAGCTGCTTAAAGGCTGCTTCTCAATCCGGTGTCCAGTGGAAAGGGACATCCTTTTGCAGCAAGTCAGTCAGTGGTTGTGCTTTATCAGCGAAATTCGGAACAAATAGACGAAAGTAAGAACACAGGCCCAGGAAGCTACGCAACTCCCTGGGGGACTGCGGCTGCTTGAAGTTGCTGACAGCGGCGACTTTCTGCGGGTCCGGTCTGGCGCCATTTTTATCCACCAGGTGTCCCAGAACCAAGGTTTCACGTTCTCCAAAGCGACATTTTTTTTAGTTCAGTGTAAGCGCAGCTTTCTCGAGACCGGTTAGAACGAGGTCAAGGCGAAGATTATGTTCTTCAAATGTTCGGCCAAAAATCACCACATCGTCCAGGTAACACAGGCAAATTTCCTATTTGAGGCCCGGTAAAACGGTGTCCATATATCTTTCAAATGTGGCGGGGGCATTACACAAGCCGAATGGCATAACATTAAACTCAAACAGACCGTCGGGTGTAACAAAGGCCGTCTTTTCTTTGTCAGCCAGATCCATGGGGATCTGCCAATACCCGGATCGCAAGTCCACCGATGAAAAATAGGACGCTGAATGCAGGCAGTCGATGACATCATCGATGCAAGGAAGCGGGTACACGTCCTTCTTAGTTATAGAGTTGAGACGTCGGTAGTCAACGCAGAACCTCCAGGACCCATCTTTTTTCTTGACCAAGATAACAGGCGCGGCCCAGGGACTTGACGATTCTTGAATTACGCCAGAGGTTAGCATCTCGCTGACTTGCTCTGAAATTACCTTGCGCTCTGACGCGGAAACTCGATAAGGTTTCTGTCTGAGGGGGTGCGCAGATTCGGTGTCGATCTTGTGACGAGTGCGTGTGCTGGGTGTCTGAGGTCTATGCGACTTCCGTGCAAAATCAAATACTTTAGCGTGCCTGACCAGCAGTGTAACCAACACTTTGCGCTTATGCGAGGGAATGGACTTGCTAACCATGTTATAAAATTCGTATTCCGTGCCGGATACATCAGCATAGTCCGAATTTGCCGCATTGCTGAGAGCTCCTATGCTGATACTGCACTGCCCTTCAAACATGGCAAGGCACATTCTCTCTGGTAGTACAACAGACTCGGATGAGCAGTTAACTACCCATAATTTAGTTTTTCCCTCGGTGAGAGACACAACGCAGTGCGGCAGAAAGATGTTTTTCTTCATGCAAGGCAAAGGCGACAGCTCAATCACAATATCAGGAGAACTGAAACTCGAATCGGCATTCGAAGCAGCAACGGGCACGCTGGGCAGTAGACCATGCCGGTAGAATAGCGTCTTTAACTTCAATGAGGTTGTCGTCTCCGCTACACTGAGGCTGCTGGCCGAGGCGGGACAACAGAACCTCGCCTTTCCCGCAGTCGACAGTCGCACGGCACTCTTGCAAGAAGTCAATTCCAAGGATAACATCATGCGTGGAATGAGCGAGCACTGCGAATTCTGCCTTGAACGCTTTACCGCAACACGAACAGACACAGTGCACACACCTACTGGACACAAAGCCGTGCCGCTGACTGCTCGAAAAGTAGATTTATCCCAATAAAACACAACCTTGCGGCCAAGTCTCTCCTTGAAAACTAAACTCATTACAGAAACTGTTGCACCGGTGTCTACCAGAGCCATAGTGGGAACATCGTTCAATGAATACATGAGCCTTGTTGTGAAGCATGTGAAACTAATGGAGGCATACTTGTGCGCAAAGCGGTACGTGCAGCGACCTCGCCTCCATCGACTGCGCCGGCTAGTTTCCCGGTGGCGGAGAGGAAAGCCGCGGCCGGGGACGGGGAGATGGGGACCGGCGCTGGCGCGTAGTAGGTGGCGTCAAGCTCCTCACAGAGACAGGTGAGTCACTGCGGATGTCGGCCGGTGCCCGTGCTTCTGGGC